>JAOCPS010091762.1:0-15784 GCA_025505425.1 Graphium colonna | reverse complement strand
TGTAATAATTACTGGTTTTTTTATTTCCGTGCACCTACCTAATCTTCTCTGTTTCACTCATCGGCTGACTGGTAGATGATGTCATCAGCATTAAGTTCGCCGTTGTACTATGATGTGCATGAAGTTTAAATAAATAAAAATAAATAAATAAATACTTGAATAACAGCACACCCTGGTAACGAACTGCTCACTTCAGGCTTTCTAAAATTGAATGAAACTCATTGAAAAATATAGTGTGATTATTTATTATTAAATGTTTATTAAAAAATACTGCTGAAAAATTATCGGTCTCGCTGAGTTTCTTACGCCGGTTCTTCTTAGGTCAGTGGCTTTTCTTTCCAACCGGTGGTAGTTTTTTTTTATGCTAATATCTCTTCTATATTGAATAGAGATATTTTAATTTGATTTTTGATTAACTATAATAATTTAGAATATCTATATAGACAGACAGTGAGCTTTGTCGTAGAAAGTCTTTAAAATGTCTAGATCATATGCATAGTGCTGTAAATATCATATGGATATTGTGTTTGACTGTTTATAACCTAGTTACGCAACGTTCTGGACTCTCCTCGACGCGTAGTCGTAAATAAGGCGGCGAGGCGGCCCATCGGGTTCATGGAAAACTTTTAGTGGAAAACTCATTGTGTCAAAGAAATTTTGTGTTTGTTCAGTTTAGTCACGTTTTCCAGCCAGTAATTTTATTTAAGTAAGTAATTTTAGTGTATTTTTTTTTTTAATTTTAAGTGGTCATGTTTTTTATGGTCTGATTTTTTGATGATTTTTAATGTTATATATCAATATTGATACTGAATATTCGCGTTTGATTGTCAAAAGATTTTTAAGGAAAATGTTGTAAATTAGATTTTGAAATATTCTTTGATAAATCAAAATATAAATGAAGACAATTACTATCAGTTACATTTAAAATAAATTGTTTTTGTCTAAAATAATCGTACTGTAATAATTAATAAATTTTAATTTAAGTATGTTTCAAAGTGTATTGTTTTATGTAATCCGTAAGAAGTGAAAATTACAAAAGACGTGACTCTATATCTAACTACAAAAAGCTTTTAAAAGTTTTCACTTTGTTAGTGATATTTGCCTATCATAGAACGCAAGTGAATGCGGACTTTGATCGATTTATAGTCTATACAAGTACTATCGAATACTAAAGCGGTATATAACGGTATTATTTCTGTAAGGCGTTCGAAAATAGACTGCAATATACCAGTGCTGGATTTTAATGAGAGCAAATTGTCTAAAATTACATTAAAACCATTAGCCGACGGTTAAATATCTTATACATAATCAATCATTTTCACGTGTTTAATAACATCGCCAAGTATCATTTTGACACAAATATAAAAACAGACTTCTAACGCCTCAGAAATTGGTACAAAATTTCACCGCAAAACGCAACGTGTAGCTGCGTTTTTGGTATGTTATTAAGCACCCCTTAAGGGAATGTAAAACTATGTTTTGTGTTTCAAATTCAGATCTAAAATATTTTCATTTACACAGGTTGAAAGATAAGGTTTTCAATTAATATTTAAGTTCGTAACGAAGCTACTACTACCTCGCAAAGACAGATTCTGTTGAGAAGAGCTGGAAGACCATTTTGCACGTGAAGTCTGTTGTCTTTCTTTCCGTAAAAGAAACCTTCGATCGGCCTAAAAGTATTTTAGTGTAATTTTTCATTTGTATAAAAAAACAGACCAGTGCACCAATTTTTCTTAAAAAAATTATGAAAACAACCTGTAGCATATACTTTCATATAAAAACATCGGTTCACAAAACGCGTATCGAGATAACGGCTCAAAAATAATCAACTTATCTCAGAGCTTCTTCGTTTTTAAGTCCGCTAAAATATTATATTGTTCATGACTATCCAGTTTGACTTTAAAGTTTAATAATAATAAGATGAAAATAAATTGTACATGTAGTTATATGTTTTTTAGGGTAACTCGGCAATCAATGGGGTGAAAACGGAAAATGTAGTTTTATACTTTTGAATTAGACGACGTGCTTTTGTTCATTTAATGGTTAAACGAAGTTTGGTATCAACATTTGAAAGAAGTTTGGGAACGTCTCGAGATAACATTTAATAATAATGTTTTAGGAAGCAAGTTATAACACAATATTCAATGTCTGGTGTAGCATATATTCCAATGTTCCATTTATTGTTATACATCAGCATCTTGATTTTATCTTATTTAGTATTAAAACTATAATTATTTTTATATTATTATTAATATATTTTTACTATATATTATATACTATTAAAATATTATTATTTATACCCTTATTTATAATTACATTTACCCTTTTTAGAATTTAAAATAAAATGTCCAGTTAAAGTTGTCATATTCGTCACTTCCTTTGTTATTTACCTACTATTGGTTTCATTTCTTTTTTATTTAATTAGTGCTTAAAATTATGTTTCAGGATCATGGGACAAGAAGACGATGTACCGTACAAGGTAATAAATATTTTGTGTTTTTGTATTATTCTGCCATCTGTTATCCTATAACTAAACTATCGAAGTAAAATATTTTAAAGTATAACTTCCGAAGTAGTATGTAAACTTACTGATAGATGGCAGAGTTGCATCAAAGTTAGTACTACAAAAATACGATAGGTGGCAGCTGACGCTTAGGAAAATTTGTGTATGGTAAATTTATTTCCTATTATTATTAGAAAGCCAATTCAGGTGAATTAAAAAAAACTCTTCCCAGAAAATTTTCTTCAACATGTATCAACCGCGTGCAATTCTAATAAAAGTATGAGATATGAAATTATACGAAATGGACTGGAAAACACGTAATTAAGTATTTCCTAACATATTATTGTATGGAAAAGTGGAATCTTCTAATCTTCATAGTAAAACAATTTTAAAATACGGAAAAAGGATATTTCTTATTACTTTTCTTGAGATGGCTTAAAATTAGTTTTGATGTTTCATGACAGATTTGTGAATCTATCTATCATTAAGAAAAAGCAAATTGGTCGGATGATGGATGACTGGCAGGGCAGACTTTAAAAATTTTATATAAATTTTTATGGAATTGATTTATTTATTTTATTATTTTGGCAATTACTTAATTATCTTAAATCAAATTTGTTAATCAGAATTCAACTAAATTTAAAAAAGTCATACCAACAAATTTAGTAGTTTTCGACATTTCAGAGGTCAAAGAAAGCGTTTTCACTGCCAAAAGAGTTTAACCGGTTTAGGAAATTGAGACATAAACATTTTAAAAAATAGTTATTTGTCAATTAACAATGTATGGATGTAGGTTGTAAGTCCGGGATAGTTTGAGCGCCTTGGCTTACGTTCAGCGGTGGACGGCAGGCAATAGGCGGATGTTGTTGTTGTTAATTAATACCATATTTCAATCAGATGCTTTGATAGAAATTTCTTATTTGGCATTTATGAAGTGACACTTATTTTTTATGACAATCTGTACAGAGTGTCCTGGTGAGAATAACTGAACAAGTTACATCTATATAGATGAAATTTTTTTATTATCGGTATTGATCAATTATGTATAAATATGTATGTGTATATACTTAAGTTTTATTGGTTATATATGTATGTATATTGTATTGTTTTTATATTTTAATATTTTCGTTATGTTAGTATTTTGTATCTAATTAATATATTTAAATTATTCTATATTTACTTCTATGTTTTTTTTCCATCTACCACAATTTGTCTCCACGCCCAAGGTTGACTGGAAGAGAATGCCTTAAGGAATTGAGTCCGCCTTTTGTAACCTTAATTTTAAGGTATTTAATAATAAAGTACAGAAAATAAAATAAATAAAATACAATAAAGTACAGAAAATAAAATAAATAAATTGGTTTATGTTACTTCACTATTATAATACAGCTATAACAATATTTAGTGATATAGTTTTTTTATGGAAAGGATGACAAACAAGCAGACGGTTCACCTGATGGTAAGCGATCCCGTCGCCCATAGACACGCGCAACAACCGAAGAGTCACGAGTGCGTTGTCAACCTGGAAAATTGGATAGAATAGGTTTATTGGAAAGGACAGGTCGGTATTAAGGATTTCGAGGGAAAAGAAGTGGGAAAAGAGAAGGGTTGATATGGCCATGCGGTATCTCGAAAAGTCATACATACTTTATTTATGGCGACTTTATAAAGGGCGGTGGTACTTCCCCGGGCGAGCACGAAAAAGTGCACCAAAAGCTGTGAAGAGATGTTATTCCACTTGCAGGTGGAGACAAGTGAAGAGCTCGGGCGCTACCTGGTGGCGGCACGGGACCTTTCGCCGGGTGAAGTTGTGCTGACAGAGAGACCTTTGGTGTTCGCACCTAAAGCCATGATGGACCCCGAAGCCCAGATGCCGTGCGTGGGGTGCTACAAGCCAGTTTTTACGGACATCGGCGAGAGATGTGCTAAGTACGTTATCCAATTCAGATCTAACGCTTGTTTTTCAGGACTAAAGGATTTCAAATAAGAAGCAGGTCCTCAATTCAGATGTTCCCTTTTAATGTAACTTCGAGTCACAATTCTATAAGACCGTATAATTAGCAATATTCCGCTATTTTTTTTCGCGGAATATTGCTAATTAAACGGTCTTATAGGATTGTATATAATGGACTTCCGCAAAGTAACGCCTGATTCTATTAATTATTTAAAATGGTATAAGACATGTCGGACTCCGACTGTTGCGGGACCTCTAGTTTGACCCAAAAGCTCCCGAACGGTTCCCATGTGCCGACCCCGTTTCTCAGATCTAGCACTAAGGTTTTATTTTAAGATATCTATTTATGACTTGGAAGTTTTGGGCGTAATCTTAAGAAGGTAGTAATTAACCTACTTTCTATTGAACTAAGTATCACGTAAAATTGTTTTTTCTTGTACACATTTCGTTCGGATTTTCAGCCACAATACCGTGCCAAAACTTCAAATTCGAAAATAAAATTTTCCAGTAAGTCTTTTTTAGACTTTTGCGTAATCGGATACAAAATTAATCAGAAGTTTGTGACGGTAGTGTTAACGGCGCGGCGCTTCAGTTTTTATTTCGTGTCTGTACATATTTTTTGGCAGTGATTTGTGTCCCTAAGTCATAATTGTATTAATAACATTTTAAGATACAAAATTTATCGGTAAACCACGACGTTAGAAATTTTTATGAACGTCACAGATAGCTCCATTTCACCGAATCATTTCACGTACCTTTATTTCTTTTATTTAACTACAATGTGTCCTGTAGTAACCTAAATATTATTCTAATAGCTATGATGTTTGAGCGTCTAGTAATTTAATTGCACAATCACATGTTTTTACTGCCTTAATATAAAAAAAAATCTTGTTACGTTGTTTGTCAGCGATGAAATCTTAACTCCTAAATTACTTGACCAATTTATACAAACACTGTGTGCAGTTTGATCCAACTTGAGAGATAGGATACTTTATATATCAATTTAAGGCCGCAATGTTTTTTTATTGAATATTATTTGTTTATTATCTGAACTAGGTTATATGTCAAATGTAATTTGATCTTTCAAGTTTTATTTTAAGATTAATCCCCAAAACCCATAGATTTTTATGCTGACTAAAACGTATAATAATATCACTATATTGAATAGTTTACTACAATACAATTTAACGTATACCTTAACCATAGCCACACGTGGCTGGCTCTATTAATAACTCAGATATTATATATCATGAAGATCGGATGATCGGAGATGCTTGAGCTAAAAAAGGACATACAGAATAGCCTTAATGTTTCAGATTCAGCCATACTTTCAACGAGACAATAAATTGATGACAAATTTAAATGTTACGGAACCGTTAAACTTTATAAAGAGGCAGTTATTTTTTTACATTAGCAATCAATGCATTCGATAATTCAATTTTAATTGGCAATATACTTCTCGCTCACGAGACAACTTTCTCTGTGCGTTCACCTGGCGCATGCTTTGGTCTTATTCCGTGTGCGGACGTACTTCCGATATCTCTTTACTACTTTCAAATTTATAATTTTATTGGTATAAATCAATTATGATTTAAAAGACATGCGCTTATGATCTCATGAATTGTATGACTGTTAAACCTTCAACCCTGAATGCTTAAGTCATACATTAAAGGTTTGAATCACATTCGCTTTCATTGTGTGTGAGAGGTTGGAACCTTTTTACATCGTGACCTAATCACTGAATTGTCTGTGTCATTCAATTTTGATTATATTATAACACGATCGATACATCAATATCGTCAATCTTGTTATAAGCAATGTATTGTTACGTAATAAAAATATCTTAGTTATTCAATATTCAAAGTTAGTTGGTAGTAGCCATCTATTGAAACAAAATCGGCATACATCAAATTAAATGAAAAATCTTGCCAGAAAACTGAAAAGAATTCACGTAGTAATAAGTCCTCAAACTTTTCAAGATAACCTTAATAATATCCGTTTTTCACGAACATTGAGCGGACGAAGTAGTGTAAAATTTGGCACAGTTAAAATTTAGATATAGCAGTACTGCAGTAAGGTGATACTTTAAAATGCATTAGAAATATGTTAATTTAATAAAAACAGTCGTTATACACACTACTATACCATTCTACTCCATTGACTTGACACAATCATGTGTATCAAGCAATTTCCTTGTTTTGTTTTTTTTTCTGCCAATTGATAATGGTAAAATTTACTACAATTTAATAAAAAATGTGAAATTTCGATAACTATCCGACTTTTCGTCTGGTATAGTTATATGATTGGTTGTGGTAAAACGAAAGATTGGTTCAAGCAAAACAGCTTTTCCCCACCTTACGTCCGTTCTACTGTAATCCCCTGTTTTTTTTCAGCTTTTCCAAGGACGACTAAAGTCGATTTGAAAATTCGGATTGGATCTAAGCTTTTCGACTTATCGCGTGATAATGATTATAAATTACACGTGATTAAGATTTAAGTTTTTTTTGACGTATGGTATATGTATTATATCATATACGTATGTTGTATAGTTTTGTTAGTATCCCAAGTACTGCCGAGCACTTTCACGCGGCGAAAAGTGAAGAATACGACGGTTAAAAGGCAAAGTGACCGTCGAACCATTTGACCGTTTTACAGTAGTACAGTAGAGCCATTTAAAGTTTAAAAAACAATTGTAATGCAGACAGCATATTAATCAGTGAAAGCTATTGGAACACCCTTATATAAAATTGTAAGTTGTCTTATGTTCTTTTTGGTGGATACCAAAAAGTTCGCTCCTCGAAGAGCCACTCAAAGAAGAATAAGACATAGTTTTGAGTAATTCGTAGATACCGGTAAGGATAGTTCCACCTGTAATAAGTTTCAGCAGATAAAGCTAAGTTCATCTAAACTATCGTAGTTCTCCATGACGTCACGTAAAGTCTCCATTCCATCATAATAGACATGTATTGTCTCTTTATTACCTAAATCGTAGTTCCATGACGTCGGCGTCATCAAGAAAGTCGCGTTTCCATCATAATAGCCAACTATTGTCTCATTATTACCTAACGTATTCATATGATAATCCTTATATCATCGTGGTAATGCGCAACAAATCTCAATTTTATAGCCGTTCTACCGACGTCTAAATGTCATAGGTAAGTTTCCTCGTTGCTCGACGGCGGAGCTCTAACCTCAGGGCAATGAATATTGAAGTCAATAAATTAGTGGCGATCCGTATCAAGATTTGAATCGTGACCCGCGCGTCAATTCCACTGACAATTCAAACGATTTAAGGCCAGGTTCTCCTAAAAGTTGTGATTTTGTAAACGGTTTTATTTTATATATTAAAAAAAAAAACACTTATATTTGAGACCTTTTGTTAGCTCCGTCGGATGTCAGTTACACAATGGAATAAACTTAAAAAAATAAAGATGCCAAACAGACCTCTATTCGTCATCTTAAAACCAATATTATTTAAATTGTACATAATTTAACGGATAGAAAATCAAACTAAGATAAGCGTCTGTGATGGTGCGAGCGATGTCGGTTATAATATTGTCAATATTATACATCACGATTTTTGTTTTCTCAAAATCAACAATTTTACGGAACCATTCGCTCTCGCTCTGTTCCGACCGCACCGTGGCATCGTAATATCTGTCCTTGTCATTGCAGTGCGTTTGCGAACGGTTGCTTCTTTCGCACACGGATTGGCAGCATTAGCATTGTGCGCTTGGAGAACCTCGCCTTAAACGCACTAAGATGTGACGTTGCCCCCCGTTTACTTTATGCCCTATAAATCTTGATAAACCATTTTTGCCGTCGTCTTGATTTAACAATTAAAAGGTTTATTACGCAGTCTGCATATGAGTAATAAAAATGTACGTAGACAGAGTCACTGCGCTATAGTCGTAAAATATTCCTTTTTAAGTAATGCCAGATCAGCAAATTACGTCCTTTTCCGTAAACAATGAGTTTTTTTGCTTTAGTTTTAATTGAGAAAATATGTGTATACGTGGTTTTAAAATTGAATCATATATCACTCTCAGTCTTCTCTTTTTACGCATTATCAGGTGATATTTATATTGCAACTCAAACGAGTTATTGATTAATATAATATATACATATAATACATATTTTATAATGTCTTTATTCGTATGAATCATGTTACTTTTCCTTTTATATCTTTATAATATGACAATGTAGCAAAAACTAACATACAATTTTTTATTTGTTGTATGTGTAAACATTTTATCATGTTTTCAGTAATCACCCATGTCTTATATTATATACTATGTTCTTCCCTGCTTTTTCTCCCGTATGATATTGCTTTCAGGAGATTTTAACAATTTTATAGGTTTTAGGATTTTTTTTCAAAACAAATTTACCACAACTAATTTGAAAATAAAGCTTGGAAGGAACAAAAGATAGGGGTAGGATCATAATCCTAGTGTTGTATAAGTTATGAATGATAAAAAATAACTTTTTAAACCATTTTAAACGAAAGAGTTCCATCAAACGGCATGTCGAATATCTGGTTCATGTTCTTCTTAATCACCGATACGATATCTTATAAATCATAATGATGCCACAAATTGTTGAAAAACGAAATATTTAGCGTAGAAAGAAGCCATGGCTGTATAATATCCAAGAGTGGACCGGGATAGCTAGCGTAACTGAGCTGTTCCGCCGAGCGAAACAGAAATAATACTAAAAAATAAACTGATAGCTAACAGTCACAAGTTGGAGAGGCACTTTAAGATGTTTTCAATTTAAATATCTTCTTTCATTCTGTTATGGTAAAAGTTAAGAATAAATATAGAAATTTTTATAGCCACCCTACGTTTTTTGTACCCACCTGTATAAGATTTTTGATTAATTAGACTTAGACTTTTGATTAACCTTTTTTTCTATATTATATACGTATTTAAATAGGTATTGATTTTTATAATAGATTAATGTGTACAGTCGTTTTCCTTCATCAAATTGTTTGTGACGTGAAAAATATATACGCAATGTTTTTACAGATTGTACAAACACACTCCAGGAGCTAAAAAATACGAAAAGACTGAGCAATAGTTCACTTTAGAATCCTATGTTATTTTGGCCGCGTTAAGCGTAAGGAGGACGACGCTGTGTTGAAACTTGTAGTCCAGGGTAGGGTAAATGGCACAAGATGCAGAGGGCGCTCGGTCTTGCGATGGATGGCCCAAGTCCTTAACAAAGTCATCCCTGAATCTGTGAATTAGGAATGCCTCAATAAGAGAGGGGTGGCAACAATTAAGAAGGCCGTACAACGACCACCATAACCACGACTACTCTATCAAGAGCATACTACTAAGAAGAAGAAGAAGAATCACATTATCTTTGAACTATCTATAATAGTTAGTGACTATACTAAGTAGTTAATAGTCGGCTTCAAAATATCATAGCTTTAATAGATATAGGATTTAATCACTATTATTAGTCATTTATGTATACAAAGGAAATACGTAACGCATTATTTTGAAGGACAATCAATAATAAACATCTTTAAGCCTACAATCTATATAAAATTAAATATAGATGAAGATAAAAAACTTAGATACCTTTAAGTGCGCACAAAAGTAATTTGACCAAGATAAAGTCTGCATAAAATAAAGTATGCGTGACGTTTGGGGATGCCGGACGGCCATGTCTACCCTTTTCTTTTCCTATTCCTATCCACTGCTAATCCTTAATCCCGGGTTGACAACGCACTCGCAACTCTCCGGGTGTTGCTTTTGTCTATGGGCGACGAATTCGCTTACCACCAGGTGAAACGTTTGCTCGTTTGTCTTCCTTACCATTAAAAAAAAAGTTTTGGTAGATTGCTTCTTTTTAAGCAAAATTTCTTGAACTAAAATTTTCAATATTAAATATATTTTTATAATCGTAAATGCAACAAAGTTATTCGAAGTACCGAGATAATATAACTTTTAACGTTGAAATAGAGTAATCATGAATGACGCTTTTTACCATTTTTGTTTAAAGAAACTACCAACAACGAAGCTTATAATTGACACACTCGGCTGATATTGCGATCAATGCTTTATTAGCTTATTTATTTCTTGCTATAAAGAATGATTAAATAAATTTATCATCGTGCAATGAAAATTAACCGTTTTATAGTCGCGTTACACGCCTTAGATGACTAAGATCGATCACGCCGCTGACAGTTGTGGGTGCGCAGTGATTTTTTTTTTCCTATATTGTCTTTTACGCATTCACCGTTAGATATCCGCAATGATTGCGACAGGTGTTGCGCGGCTCCAGTGATCTCATCGTTATTGCTCACCGTGATAACATATTCGATACCTATAAATGGTGCCGATATGTCATTCTGGACGTCTATGTACCTATTCGTCGTGTAAAAGGTTCTGTTCGGTGTTAAATAAGCGGTATCATTTGAATTTGATGTGTGGACTTATTAGCGTTTTATTTTGATGGTAATACGATATTCACAATGGCGAAAAGTGGTACAAAAAGTTTTTATGCATCAAGATCAAAAACATGTAGTAATTATTTCGACATTTTTATACGACATTCCGCTTTGTGGATTTGATTATTGAACAGGGAATTTAAATTATAAAAGTAAGATTTTTGCTTTACTTACATGACGTTTACACAATCTGTCATAGAGATGTAGAATGCAATAGAAACAATTTCTAATGAATCGATTTTCCTATTACATATCCTATAGATAAGTCTAGCCTTAAAAAAATAAACTTGGTACGGTTATCATACAAAAATAGGCATTGTCCTTTGTCCTGTTACTTGACCGTGATTATTGTAATAAGCATATGATCGGCTGCAATATATTACAAATAAGATTTTTTAAATTTTATATAAGCTACACCGGCTATCCGTTAACTTTATCAGAAGGGTAGCTAGGATTATTTTCAGGACATAAAGCATTACTATAAAAGTCTTTTTTTTGTTATTGCGAACTCATAATTTAAACTGAATATTTTTAAAACTCCAACTATCTTTACACGTTCTTATTTTTGGGACGCTCTTATCATAAAAGCTTGCGTGTAACTCTTTAGTATTGATTCATAATTTTTTGACATCAATATCACATTTACTATATGGAAAACTAGAATATCTGGAATAGACTCGCAAATAGAAGTTATTTTCAATCCACTGTGTCTCTAATTCCGTGCGAAGAATTATGCGCGATGTGCATGAAACTTGTTACTTTTATATTATAACTAGATTACCTATTGAAAAAACGATGTGTTGAACACAGTTCGTCTCCGTTTAAAAAAAAATTACCGAATACGATAGAGTCCTGGATTTTTTTGTCTGTAGTGTGTGAAGGCAGTCAGAATCAAGCGCCTAGTCAAGGTTTGCGCTTACTGTAATAGTAAAGAAGGTTCACAAAGTTCATTATTTGAACTGATTATAGATATGAATTGAGTATAAATCTAGAAACACGTGGGCTGCGTTGTTTTACATAATAGGCAAAATGGGGTCTGATGTAAAGTCCGTTCAAATTAAAGAAGAAGAGAGACATTCCCATTCTTAACAAGCATAAATGACGTATACTACGGCCGCCCCTACCCGGTCATTAAATTTTTTCCAAGGTACATGACAACTTTTCACAGCCTTTTTTTTGCTGCACTTCTACGGCCGCGCTCGCGCGGGATAGTATCACCGCATAAAATAACGAATGCATGACTCTTGGGAATGCCGGATGGCCTTGTCTACCCTTTTCTTTTTCCCCAATTTACTATCTAATCTGACCCCATCCTATCCAATAAACTTATTATGTTAACAATGTACACGCGACTCTTCGGATGTTGCGTGTGTCTGTGGGCGACGGGTTTGCTTATCATCAGGTGAACCGTCTGCTCGTTTGTCTCCATACAAAAACAAAACCGCAAAGCAAAAACCTTTGATAAGGATAGGTAATGTTGTAATGAGAAGATTTACTTTTCTTTACCTTTTTTCGTAGTTTGTCTTATTATTTGAGTCTTTGTTATTGCGACAAGAAGGGATTTAGAGAGGGTCAAGTACAATAGTCAAAAATCCTTACCATAGTGTTTGAACCTGGGATATACATCCATCATTTTGCGCGAAGCGAAAGTTGGATCAGAAATTGAAGCTGGTGTGTGTCTACTAGACCCAATCTTGTCCAGACTGATATATGTATTGTTAATTATTAGGATATTTTGAAACTATACAATTCAAAATCTTTGGTATTTAAGGGTTTCCTGGAGTCATAAAAATCGCTTGAAATAGTTATGGTCGAATTATGCGGGCAGTAAATATATAGCAGTATATTATATAGGGTGACTGGTGAGTCACCTCCAGTACTTTAAGACGTTATATTTTGGGATCACATATGAAGAATATAAATATTATTAGAAATAAATATTGATTTACCACTGAGTAAACTTAATGTAAAGCCGAAAAAATATTACGTAATTCATGCTCATCCGAGCGGACACGGCGTGGCCGGAGTAAGACGAAAGCGGAGGAGGGGGTTGACGATTTCGCGCGTACCAGCTGATCACAGCAGCTACACTTCATTAATTTATTGGAAAATTTTGGCTAAAATTATGCCTCTAATTTGATTACATAAATATGATGGCAATTTAAAACCGAGTGCACTACCTTAATATCGTAGGTGACTCAACAATCATATATACAGGATATTCATGAAAGTAAAGTACTGTGAGGGAAAAACTTCTTAACTAATTTTCTGAGCATTTTCAGTTTTCAATGTAAAAAGTTCCAATTTATATGAAAACTTTTAAATAAAACAATTTAAATAAAAAAAAAACATTGTCTACAGCGTCTGCAATCGGCATTAGCAGGGATGAAAAATATAAAATAAAATGAATATAGTACTATCATTGGTATATGGCGTAATTAACTCCAAACCGGTTCAAATTGTAACGGTTGAGTTATTACTGACATCATCACTATAAACATTATTATTTCTTGTGATTACGTTGTTATTAAAAATTCAAAACGTAAGTAAAAATAATGAGATGAATTCTAAATAGGATGCAGTATAAGCGCTTGCGTATCACTACACTCATAAATGCAATACAATCGATTAAGGAATTTGTTTAGATGAGAGTGAATAACGTTATTCATTTATCGAATTTGTAAATATACAACACAAATTTATTTTCACAGGAAATTACTCAAACCGACTTCAAACGCCTTCAAAGTGTACTTTCGTAGCATTTCTCCTCCGTTATTTTGATTTTAAAAATCAACTATTGTTCCGATTTTTATAAAAAGTTTGTGGGGCTATTTTAAAAGAACACACATAGATTAAAAAATAATTTTTCTAATCAGTTCATAAGTGGCGGAGGTATGTGTGAACATTCTTAAATTTTGTTACTTTGATTTAGAAAAAAACTACTGAACCGATTTTTCTAAAAAAAATTATGGGACCATTTCGGAAGAACAGCCTAACAGATAAAAAGAGAATTTTATTGAATTTTTAATCGATGCATAAATGACGGAGATACGCGCAAAAATACATAATATCTATTTTGTTTTAACAATAAATAACTAAATCGATTTTTTTCAAAATTTTATGGGACCATTTCGGAAGAAATAACCCTATCAGATAAAAAAGCATTTTTGAAATCGGTTCATAAATTATTGAGATATGCGCGAACGCACAGAAAAAATAGAAACATTTTAATTGAGAACATTCCTCCTCTTTTGAGCCGGTTAATAATGAGATGAATTCAAAATAGGATCCAGTAATGAAAACTGCGTATTAGTTAGTAATACACTCATATGTAGTACAATCCATCAAAAAAATGTCAAAATTACGTTATTTGTTTGCCGCATTCTTAAATCTACAACAAAACAATTTATTGAAATACAAAAATTTTTTTATCGTTTCAATATATATATTTTTTATAAAGTCAGCATAGAATAAAGTATGCATGACTTTTGGGTATGCCGGATGGCCATGTTTACCCATTTCTTTTCCCAGGTTGACAACGCACTCTTGACTCACCGGATATTGCGTGTGTCTATGAGAGGCGGGATCGCTTACCATCAAGGGAACCGTCTGCTCGTTTGTCTTCCTATACATAAAAAAAAATATTTGCGTATTTTTTAGACGGACGTCTTATAGCAATACGCGATACGATACTACGGCCAGGTTTTTAAGGAAGCGTCCTATTGTTCTATGCTTACTACGAAGCTGGGTTAATTAATATGCCCAACCCGTGTCACGGGCACCGCCTAATTGGCTTTGTTATCCTTGTGCCTGTATCTTGGACGTTAATCTCCTTCGTAATTGCAGCGTGCAAGCAATGAAATCAAAATTATTTTTAGTTTTATTGTCTGGACACCGCAGTGAGCGGTGACACTGAATCACCGGTAGCCTTGTGCCTTCGAGATGCCTCTGCGAGCTTTTTGTTTAGCGTTTATTCGCGTCGGAATAAATCGGATTTTAAACCGTATCTCATGTATAACTTTACAGTGGTTATTATTGATCATATGCAATTTTTGTCATTTGTGTGCGTATTTTCTTTGTGCGATTTATGTTCATAAAACGCCCGTGTAACACAAGACTTTGATCTTATAATAAGGGCAGTATGTTTTCAAAAAAATGCCACTGTTTAACACTGTTGTATATATTATAATTGTATTCTGAAAATTTAATGGGTTTCGGTTGTATGAGGCAATTTCAAATTAAAACTAGCATTCGTATATTGTTTCCTTTCATAATTGTTATTGTGAAGGACTAAGCTTCGATGGCAGATTGCATTATATTAGTTATGTAAATAGAGCTGGCCAAGGTCATTATATACTAAAAATGAAACGGAAGACCTATTTTCTGACGTCTTTTTTTCCAAATCTCATGAGTTATTTGCCCTACTGGCTTTTTATTGTTTAAATGTATTTTACAGAATAAAAATATCAGCAAATTGATTTTTGTGTTAGGAATTATGATTGTTTATTTTTACCTTCAAAAATTTTCCCGCTTTATAATTATAAGCAGCTACCTTAAATGCATTATTTCTCTTATTATTCGTTCCGGTTGAAAAAACATACAATAAATATATAATACTTTGTCGTATAATTTTGGGAGCCAGGCATTAATTTTAAAAAAGGAACATCGTTAAGCGCAAATGCGGATATAAAATTTAAGTGCACATCAGTTCTTTATGGGAGAAACATACGAACATACACACGTATGACGCATGCGGTATTTGATACGATTATGGCACCATATTTATATACATACCGCATTTACCACGGGGAGTGTTCAGAGGAGTTGTTCGGATTAATACCAGCTGCACAATTCACTAATCGTACAA
>JAOCPS010091654.1:0-15788 GCA_025505425.1 Graphium colonna | reverse complement strand
AGTCACCGTTGTGCACACTGTGGCCTCCATCCCCTCGTGGAACGACTGCACTACCTTCAGAAGCTTTGGAGGGCATCCGTTTCTTTCAAGAACCGAGTACAGCCCCTCTCTGCTCACGGTATCAGAAGCTTTGTTCAGGTCGACAAATGCGATGATAAAGGGTGTTTGTTATTTTTACGATTATTATTAGTTATAGCGGACACGTCAATGTTTTTAAGGGGTGCCGATTTTATTTTTCATGTAGGCCCAAGAGCTTCTGCATAGACTCCGCCGTTATTCCCCGCACCGGCATAAGCTTGAATACTCTGACAAAGTTCGGTCCAGTACGCGTTGACATAGAAGCGAGCGCTTCGCTGGAGTGAAGCCTTTGCTCTGTTCAGGTCCTCGCGGGTCGCAGCGCAAGGGCTAAGACTCAGATAAGGCTAAGATTACTTCAAATAATGATACCCGTGTGTTTGAGCGGATGAGACGTACATTATTCAATTTTTAGGGTTTGGTTGTTGCACAAAGGAACACGTGCAAAACTGCGGGAAATAAACGAGATTAGAGGCAGTTCCGCTAAAAGGAGGGAAGCACAGTTTCCTTTTCCTTCGCCGGCTTTCTTCTGCTTCTCTGGACACCTCCAGCACGAACTATAGCACCCCTTTCAGGCTTCTTCAATCGAAATTTGGGAAGCGACGTCTCAACGCAAGCGCGGACGTAGCCGTTACGACAATTATGAAAGCGAGCAAATCTCGCTTCGACACTGTGCATAAAAAAGGAGGGGACCAGATGCAACCAATTAACCGATAAAATCGATGTATGGATCTATAGATCTATACAGACTAAATCAGCGTCAACATTCCCCCGGGCTTGAAGGAACGACTTCAAAATTAGATTTAGATTGATGAAAATAATGTGATATCTAACTACTGGCTTAGTACCTAAATTTCTAATATGACTAATAAACAAGATTAATGAAAACGACGTAATTTAAGCGCTCTACTGTTTAGGTAACGGACGAATACGAACAACGGAACGAAAATTCGATCGAGTCGTAGTCCTAACCCGGGCGATGCTAGTAATTTCTGTAGAGTCGGGAAAAACTTCCTTTATGACATCTAAAGGTCAATGTAGAGGTGGCGTATTATCAGTTATGATAACTACGACCGAACCCACAACGAATGGATCCGCCGGCGTGTTCCACTTATGACGCGATTGACGCGTATGGAGATAAGGTAAAAGAGTGGTGTCACCTATGATCCTTTATAAGTGTGACTTTAAGCCCTTTATGTTAGCCTCCCAATTCCCACCGAAATGACTAGCTGTCGGGACATTAAGAGACCAATCAATTCGATTTTCAGCTAACATATGACCGAAATCCGTCTTATGATATTCCGTACAAAGAAATTCGTGAAGTTTTGAAAGTTTGCGTTTGGCGCCTATGTAATTGGTTCCGATATCCGAATAAATTCTACCTCCGAGCCACGTCTCTGAAAGAATCGTTTAAAAGCGTTTATAAAACTATTGGTGCTCAAGTCACCGACTAATTCTATATGTACCGCACGCGTAGCCATACAAACGAATAAGCACACGTAAGCCTTGGTGGAACGAACACCTCGGCCGCGAATCAGAGTGACCTTGAATAGTCCAACATAATCAGTGCCCGAGTGATCGAAAGGTTTAGCGGATTGAACGACACAACAAGGGCGATGATCAGCCATCCCTGGAAAGTTTGCTTTAGGTCTTACGCGCAAACACGGAATGCATTTACAGACCCAATTTTTAACGTGAAAATAAATTACTCTCCCGTACGCCTTCTCACTGGCGTCTGCGAATGCTAAAATAGTATCCACACTATCAGAGACGATACCTAAGTGATGGGGACTTTTTATATCACTAACAAAGGAAGTTCCTTTCTTAAACGTGTCCATAATTAAACTATGTCTTCAGGTGGAATGTTATCCCAATCACAGTTATATAACCAAACCTGCTTGATAATTATTTTTACACAGATAGGTGGGACAAATCCCATGACGTCCCATAATTTAGCGACACACGACAATATCGAACATTTAGTACAAGTTTTTATGGGATTATTAATATTAATAGAGAAATAATCGGACAGGGGGGACCAATACAAGCCGAGTACTTTATGTTGATCTGGCCGGTCAAATTCCTTCAACTCCGACAGACGATTTGATGGCGGAATAGAATCTAGAACCACTTGTGAATTACTAGTCCATTTGACCAATTCAAATTGACCCGCTTTCATGAGACCTATCAACTCCGAAGCGGTAGAAATGCTCAGCTTTTCAGATGGGAGCGAGTAAACGAAATCATCCATATATAGGCCGGTATCATTGACTTTCCGAGCCTGAGATTTTATATTATTATTAGATCTTAGGCTATTAATAGTTTAAGATAATATATGTATAACTTCTATTCTTCTACTTAACCTACAATAATTGACTTATGTTAAAAACGCTTTTTCCCAACTTACTTCGGGTGTTTAAATTTTTTTTTATGTGTAACTTGGTCATTTGATTTGTCTAAAAGGACATACTTCCGGATCAGTCCAATGGTCAAACCATTGTCTGTCCGATCCGGAAGTATGTACATCTTTTAAACTAAAATAATCGAAAAAATATATCATGAAAAACACATCCGAATAATTTGAAGTAACTTTTTAGAATGTTCCGTGAAAATAATCTTGTTACGGTCCACTTTTTACTTGACGCCCTTAAAGTCTACACCGAGATATTTTTTTTAAATAAGTAGTAAATAGTAACAGCCTATTTTTATATTGTCCCACTGCTGGGCAAAGGCCTCTTCTAGACAGAGGGTATAGGGCAAAGTCACGCGGCCCAAGTGCGGATTGGCGGACTTCACATATTTCAGAAAATATTATTTCTTAGATATGCAGGTTTCCTCACGATGTTTTCCTTCGTCGCAGAGCACGCGGTAAGTCAGCACTTAAAGTTGCAATTAGAAAATTAACAATTTTATTGATGCCGGCACCGAGGATCGAACTCAGGTTCGCCTCGAGTAAACAGAATTGAAGGCAAGCGCCCGGACACTGATCTACAACGGCTGGCAAATTTTTAAAATGTCTTATGAATTCGACTATTCTTACATAATACAACGCCGGTATACCAAATGGCCGGCAATTCGGTATTTTCGACGTAATCTATCAATTAACTCGCATTTTAGACGGGAAAGTACGATTTCTCGGTGCAAATATTGTTCATATTTTTTAATCACGAATCTCAACGAACTGGAAAATATTTGGGTGATTTCACAAGGATTTATATTTATTTGATTTATTCTTACTATTTTAACTAGAAATGTAAGTGATTTAAGATAATTATAACAGTTTTTGGGGATGGGAATTAATTTTGCACAAGTAAAAAGAATAAATAAATTTGATATTGCATGACAATTTAATTGTATAAATTATACATATGTGTTTATATCTAATTTTTTATAATATAATACAAATCTGTACGTAAATTTAAAAAATTAAAGGTATAAAAATATGTAATCTTTTTTTCAAAGAATTCATGACTTACTTATTAAGAATGAAGAACCAATATTAAGAATGTAGGGAAATGGTATTTTACTTATTTTTCTTTTTTTAATGTCATTTAATGACGTTAAAACCAGTCATATGCTAACACACACAAATAGACAAAATACTAAAAGACCTTCCCCGACCATTTTATACAGATTTCCGTTCAAACTAGCAATTTCAAAATTTTGGCGCTTTAAAAAAAATTAGTTTTATAAGTACACATAATTTTTAGACGAGCATTCGGCCACAAATCATTCATATCACATCAAAATGGACGATAATATTGAAAGATTTCTCAATATTTTTGCGTCGATAAAATTGAGAATACCTGTTTGCAACAACAACGGAATTAATTGGTACACGCAAGCGGTATTAACCTTTACAGAGACTTGACGGCTGTTTTATTAAGGCTTGGACATGTTTGGCTTCTTATAACGTGCGTCAAGTCGTATAGGGCAAGCTTATGTGCATGCACTCAAATGCATAACATTTTAAATTCAAATATATCTACCAATATTATAAAGCTATAGATTTTGTTTAACATGAGCGTGTTCAAAGAAACGAACTCAGAAAAAAAATTCAAATCGGGCCAGTAGTCCCTAAGATATAAGCTCAGGAACTACTGGTCCAAATAGAGAAATTCTTTTAGTATTGGATAGAATATCAAGGAAGGCTTTAGGCTATATAACGCTATAACCAATGGGAGCGAAGCATCTATAAAAAATATTTTAAAACGGGTAAACTATAAGCGGGTAAAACCACAAGGACCGACTGTTCGTAATATATAATTGAGCCGAATGAAAGGATAATGCCCAAAAGTGGTACAAAAAATTGACGCATCAATATAAAAATTATGTAGTTATTATTTCTATAATTTCTTACGACACTACGCTTTATGGATTTTATTTTTAACAGTTTAATTTAAAGTATAAAAGAATGAATGCTTAACTACATGACATTTGTGCAATCTGTCAGCGAAATGTCGAACGCAATAGAAGCTATTTTCTATCAATAATCAATTTTTCGATTTTACCAAATATCTTCGAAACCCGGGTTTTATTTATGAAAAGAACTTCTGTAAGAGTTAATATAACAAGTCTAGTCTCTGCTGAGGGTCGTGACCACCAAGAGAGTTCCTTTTAACCATACCTCTCCACTCTTCCCATTTTTGGGCCAGAAACAATAATTTTGTAACACGATGTATGACCGCCGTAGACTCCGAAACTACTTAGTCGATCTAAATAAAATTTTGCACATTTGTGTCGTTTAATCCAATCTAAAAGATGGGGTAGTTTTTATTCTCAATAATTGACTTGCATTTCATACTAACTATATGGATTTAAAATTTAACATAGTCCATTCGCAACGTAAAGGTAATTTGTGTAAATTAAAATAATCACGCGTTAAATGTAGGGATGGGCCGTTTCACTGTTTTTTCACTTGCTATCGAATATATAACGCTATCGTTGCATACAAAGAGAACGTTAAGTAACCGAGAGCAAGTGAAAAATCACTGAAATGTCCCGGCCTATTAAAAAGCTAGTAGTAGTAGTAGATAAAGAAATAAAATTCACTTCCTTTTAAATACGCAGAGGCCTAATAGCCTTCTTTCAGCGCTTCCTAACTTTAAATTTAAAAAAAAAGAGCATGTGAGATATCATCGATAATGTGTATTCGTTTGAAAGACTTACTGATGCCATTATGTGTGGAATATAACCTCCCACAGCTTTTCTGGATGTAGCGCATCCGAAATGTCCAATTTTCCATGACTGGAGCATAATATGTTGGCTTTGATGACTGCCGTGGTTTGAGGTTTATTCGCACACACCTGCAATTTTTAAAAAATCCAGAATAAAAAGTCTCACCATGCCCTCAAATCGCCCGTGCAAAATATCCAATGTGGCATGAGCTGTGTGGCACGTAGAGTCTTCCTGTTGAAACCACGTGTTGTTGGTGTCGAGTCCATCCAATTGGGGTCAAAAGCCTGTAATCATCGACCTATAGCGCTCACCATTGACAGTGATGGCCTGACCAACGTCATTCTCAGGAAACATGGACCGATGACGCCGTCATCCCAAAATCCACACCAAACAGTGATTTTTTCGGAATGGATACGACGCGATTGGATATGATCTCATGTGGATTAGTATCTTTTTTTTATGAAAAAGAAGACAAAACGAGCACACGGTTCACCTGATGTTAAGTGATCGTCGCTCATGGACACATGCAACATCCGAAGTTGCGAGCGCGTTGTCAACCTGTGAAATTGGATAGAATATGGTTATTGGATAGGATAGGGGATTAAGCATTTGGCGAGATAGGACTGGAAAAAGAAAAGGGTAGACATGGCCATCCGGCATCCCCAAAAAACATGCATACTGACTTTTATGCCAACTTTATAAAAGGTTTAATTCCCTGCATAGAAAATGCGGCAAAAACTGAAAAGATGTTATGCTCTGCTACCTATATATAATTTTTATATGAAAGTTAGGGTCAGTTTCCAACTGCTCCATATCCCATTTAACGAACATACGTCGTTGTCTAAGGGCGTTTATCTTCAGTTCCTGAGTCAGTTGAATTTTGTAACGGTGCAGGCTCAAGCCACGGCGCAAATTTCGCCGAGTTGTGGTCTGCGATATGTCGAGTTCTTTTGAGCGACGCGAAATTAACGGTCTCGGATTCTCTTATAGACAGAGGCAAAATTTGCGTTTCGTCGGCCTATGGGTGTTGGTCTATTGGGTACTGAACCAGCCGAATTTATCCACCACATTGCGAATAGTACTCTCGGTGGGTCGATTATGGCGACCTTAAAATGGCCGAAGCACGCGCTGCGTTGCTCGTAACAGAATACCCATTTTGATTGAATAATTTCATTTGCACGTATTGTTGACCTAATCCGTCCAAGGTAATTTGACATAACCGACTGAATAAATGACAAGTAATGTGACAAATGTAGCTTCCACAAGATGGTCGTTATCAACTGTCAAAGTTAGCAAGTCTCTGTTCGAAGACCCGTTACTTTTCAAATATAGTTAATATAGTCAAATATTTCCAATATGTCCGATTGTATGTATCTTTTTTATGAATGTTTTAAAATTTTTCTGGTAGGCTTATTTTCAAAATTATTTTTTTTAATTTTAAAGGATATATCTTCGAGATGGTACCAATAAAAACTTAATAAAAATTGTTCTAATAATTTTTATATTAAAAATATGTCTATAAGAATACTTATTCGAACACAATAAAGGCAAGACAGTCTTGTTAAATTAATTATAGTTTATAGTTTACAAAAATAAATATATAAATTATTACTTTTGCGGTGGTTTAAATATTACCAATATATTCATTTGATAAATGATAACATAAAGTTGATAAGGTAAAAAACCGCTCAGGTTTTTTTAACAACATGTGACACAAAAGGCAATCTTATTGTTCTCTCAATTCCAATCGGTCGCAATCAGCTGTTTCCCGCGATTTTGTCAATTAGAAGTTTAATTTAGTCTTTAAATCAGGTTCACATTATGTCTAAACTTCGGTATAGACATAAACAACCGATACACGTACTTTACAAAAAACCTAAATTTAGAGTCTCGATAAAAAGTAACATCAAAACCATCTATAATTGCACAGAAATGTCAAAGATATTGTATATTTTTATTTTACAAATTCAATGTTACATGCCGGAAACAATGCAATATACAACAAGGAAAAAAGTTACGATTAAAATTTGCCAAGACAAACTCATGCACGATTTAACTTGATGCATTCATTTTACGCAGACGTTTTTCGACGCTGATTGTTTGTGAAGGGTATTTTTCTACATCAATGTTGTAAGTGGAAAGATCATTACGTGCGCAAGATAACATAAAACTAAAAATTACACAAAACTTTCAGATCCTTGCAAGTTAGAATATTAACCAAATACTCGATACAATTGTGGATGCTTCCGTTTGCTAAGTCGTAATTTTTTTTTAAAAATAACACGACTGCGTTGGTCGGTCTATAAACTTCTAGTATAATCTTCCTGAAATATAATTCATAACCATTTCGATCAACTATCAAAAAAAAAATTAATTTATCATTTGTTTGTAAATACGAGGCTCCAGACATACTGACAAGTAAACATACAGACAAACAGGTTAATGTATCACTTTGTAATACCCCTTTTTTGCGACGGAGGTTAAAAACCAGTGGTTACATGGAATGATATTATATACTGGTAGAAATCTGAAATATATAATCTTTTCCAAACTCAACCAGTATATAGCTCTATAATTAACCTGATTAGAAGCGTACTTGTTATAAATACTATTTAATCTAATTATCATCAAGATCAATCAAGTCGTTATTAAGTTATATAATAACATTTTCCAATGACAATATTTTTAAAAATGCAAGAATATGAGCCACCGAGTCATAAGATTAATATTTATCATAAATTTCGACAAATTAATGATACAGATAGGAACTATAAATCGTAGATAAATATCAAATAGTAAAACGTAAATTTCAGTGTAGATAACTTTATTTATATTTTATTATTCAACATTAATATATTCATACAATGTGCTGTTTCCTGCTGTTTACCCACAATTTTAATCAATAAACAATTTTCATCAGTCTCTAAGCGGCGTATCAATATGAACTCCATAAGTAACACAGTAAAGCCCAAGTGCGGATGTGCGAACTTTACATATATTACAAATGTTTTTGTTACTTCTCAGATATGCAGGTATCCTCGAGGTGAATTGTGCACGTGGTAAATTAGCACTTAAAATTGCAATTTAGAAGTTAATTATTTCAATGTGTCCGGCACCGGGGATAGTACTCATGTTCGCCTCGAGTAAACAGAATTAAAAGCGAGTGACCGTACTCTGAGTTACCATGGCTCCTTTACCAAGTTTTAATGCAGTAGTTTTTGATTGGTGCGCTTAAAAACAGACAGAAAGACAATAAAATTCTTTTAAATTTCTTTTGCTGATACGAAGACGGTTACATTTTTTTAAATATCTTGTAAATTGTGTTTTCGTAATGTAAAGATAAGTTTTTAAACATCAACAACTGTGTTTCAATTACAGCAAGCAAAGTGCAAAGAGCTGCCCAAATACGACGGCAGCCTGGGCCCCATAAATGGAAAGACTACATCTGTCGGCGACAGCTCATGTTGTCTCCGCTCCTAATATTACGAATTTATCTCATTGACTTTACTAGTGTTGTACCACGAGCATTTTTATAAAGAGACTGTGCATCGATATCGAAAAATCGATTAGTGACCATCGATGAAAACGCTAATGCAATATAGAAATTATCGAAATATTTTCTAGACCATTTTATGTAGGATTTAAATTTGGAATTCCGAACGACGAATATTTCTAGTTCCGCTTATCGTAGTTTGAATTTTAATATATTTATTACTACTCGACTAGTTTAGAGAGGATTAGGTGATTATAATAGTTGTGGTCTCTTTATGAAAATGGTTAATTTTACATGTTCTACAGAGTTGGGGATTTATCATTCCATTTGCTTTTAAGTGCAATGGTTGTGTTACAATGTCATGATTCTGAGCTATCGCAAATAGCTTGCGCCTCTGTGCTGACGCCTTAAAATTGTTACAAAAATAAAATGATCTCTAAATGTATTAAATTTATGGCTTTTTTACATAATTTAGTCTCATTTTTATCATGACACTATGACATAGCTTATTAGTTACAGAATTTGCTGTTGCAAGTTTTGTTGATATGTTTTTAATAAAATCTTGTAGTGTTGGCATTAGTTGCATAATGTTGTGATTAAGTAGGCAATCTCTAGATTATTTATTAATCTTAAATATAATACGGTCATAGTTTACATATATGGGCCTTTTAAGTCTTTTTGCACATGTTGTTTATGTAATTCTGATCCAAACAATAATTACATGACCATGAACAAGATGTTGCCTTGCATTAGAATTCATAGTGTGCAAAATGTCAATTACACTTCTTGTCATTTGGTACAATTTTAATTGTTTTTTTTTATTTGATATTAAATATTGTTTTTATAAAACAAGCGCAACGGTTTGTGCTGAATTTACTGGGACTGCTTACAATTTAATCTTAATCAGATTGATTTTTTTATGACATGAATAATAGTTGTGCATTCTTTTCGGGAATTTAAAATTATATGTTCTGTTTTATAAATCGATACTTTAATTCGCAAACCAGCTAACGCCATTTGAGTAATTTTGTCAGGGGCACCGTAAAAATTGTAGTATTTTTCAAACTAAGACAAATACAAAAAATAATCAACTTCATCGCATAAAGAAAGAAGACAGGCTTTGGAATAACTTTTCATTCAAATAATTCTGATGACATTAAATTTTAAATTGTTGCAAATCATTTATTTGCGAACTGCCACGTTTTTGACAAAAGTGGAGTTAGCTTGTTTGCGAATTAAGGTTTGAAATGTTAACGTAAGTAATAATGACCATAAATATTAAAAGATCAATGCAAATGTCAGTATTTTTATAATGATGTCTGTATCCGAAAATAGTGTGAGATGAGTTAAATTATCGAATAAAAACGTTATCTATGCAAGGCTGTGATTGTAAGAAAGAATAAAATAGAAGGAAATGTAATGTTTTACAAATATTGTATTACAAGTGCAATATATTTAAGGCGACTGTTATCTAATGTCTTTAGTTGAACAGTGCTATTTTTTTAAATGTCAACATTGCATATGAATTGTATGTTACATAATTATTTGAGTAAAATACTTCTTTGTTTGTTTCCATTAATCAGAATAACATTTCTACTTTTGTGTGTTCCCTTCCATAAGTATACTAAATGTTTGCATACTGACTTACATGTGTGAACAGACTTAACATCTCAATGTATAAAGGATATTGTTTTTACTTTTTAACGGTACAGATTATAAACCAAAAAGGTTTTTTATTTTTTTGGTCGCGTTTACACGTTACATTTATTTTTACATACCTAGAGGTTATTTTACATATGTGAATTATTAATTTTAGTGTAAGGATAATTTTAATGTTATATTTATTGTACATGTCTTATTTACATAATGTTGGTGCCTATTATTATTTTTATCATCACATTAATGTATCATGCACTTGGTGTCAGATTCTTTGGTATTTTGTGTATAATCGAAAATTTTTGCAATGTGCAATATTGGTTTTTTTAAATGTATGTTAAATAAGAAGCTGTGTCTTATGTTGTAATTATTACGGGAATGTAAAACTGTTTCTATTTTTTTTTCTTTAAGAAGCAGTTTAAAGTTGAAAAGTATAATGTGATATTATTAGACTAGATTAATGTAGTAAGCGCAAACGAATGAGCGTTTTAATTATTCCTTGACTAACGAAAACTCTTATTGACATATTTTTTTATTGTTACCTTTACATACTTTGTCTTTAAAGCTAAATTAAATTTCGAAGACATAGCTTCTGTGATGCTACATTGGTAATTTTATATGGCAAACAAAAATATTGTTTTACAGAAGTAATTTAAATATTTATTTACGTATGTATGTAAATATTATATATTTTTTTGCTTAAGCTTTTTATAGGTCCACATACTTGCCACATCAATTATTAATGTTATTGTTTCTTTGTTGTTGTTTGGTCGTTCTTTTAAAAACTTTTTTCAAATTGTTCTAATGTTGTCATTGATCATAGAAAGTAAATTCTCACCAAAGAAACCGATTTAATGTAATACTCGCGACGAATAAACGATCACTTTGGATACTTTATTGTTTTATTTTGTTAACATTGAGTTTGACTAACGGTTCTTAGGGTTCCCAACGTGAAGGCTTATGATCAGGAGTCGGATCGTTAGACCCTATAACCATACTATGTCAAAGATAAAACAGCAAGTTAACTTCATATAGATGCATCGCTCAAAGCTTTTATGCACGCGTGTCGTGTAATATTGACGTGCTAATCACTTGATTTAGAGAGATCCTGTTGCCCATGGACATGTTTATTGGGTAGGTTAGGTCAGCAACATATCAAATATTCGAAAGGTAAAAGGGTGAGAAAAAAAGAGAAAAATATGAATCGACATACGGCAATCCAAAAAGTCATGCAAACTTATATGCTGATTTGTGAAGGGCGGTGTTACTTCTCCGGGTGACCGCCACCGTAGAAGTGCAACGAGAACTGTATGAATAATCTGATGTGTATGTATGTGCTTTAACACCTGTAGATTTATTTGTGTTCCCTTCTACCTAAAAATATGCATAAAAACAACTAGTGAAAGAAGGCTGTTAAAAATAATTTCGCATCGCCAGCTTTAAGGATACGCGCGCAGTGCCACTACCCTGCGCGGCGGAACGCGTCTGTATGCTTGCATGCTATAAAAGACGATGTTAATTTTGTTAAGCTTATATAATATATCCACGTATTTTTTTTATTAAAAGAGCCTGCGATTTTATAAAAAAAAGTAAAGTTAAATTACAAATGAGAGTACCCGTACTGCTTAATTTTTTGAAAACACATTTTTGCAGACTAATTAACGATCTTGATATTTTAACAATTAAGTTAACCATTCGTCGGATGGGTATGTAAAAAGTTATTTTATGCTGATCTCTCTTCGTTCTTGTCGGGTTTTCGTCCCATCGGACTAGGTGAGTAAAGAAAAAGAGAATTCATCTGAATTTGCGCGGTCACTTGTGCACTATAATATCTCCTGGGCAATTGGCTGATATCTGAAGCAGATTGTACGCCGTCACCAAATGGTCAGAATATTATCATTATTAGCTAGATATACATAACAATGTGATCTTACAATTAACTAAAGATATCGATCTATGATAGCGGATTGGTATATAGGTAAGTTTTTTTAACATTTAACTTGAAGACATAATAGAACAAAGAAAGTCAATGACCGTTAATGAAACCTGTTTTAATAAACCAGTTTAACATAATCCTTTTACCGTTTCACTACTTAATAACATTTTGTTTCGATATCATTTCAGTTCATCTTAAGATGAACTTCATAGCATGACTTGAATACGCGACTAATATTTATAATATATAAAATATTTGTTAATAAACTACGAAAATAATATATAAAACAATTGTTTATCTTTATAAGGATATTTAATAAATTTAAATGGCCTCACGGGAAGAACGTTTTCAAAGCTATGAATCATTTAGACTTTCGGAATAAATTCTGTATTCTATAATCACCAGCTTCCATTTATAAAATAGCAATGAGTGCTGCATTTACACTAGGTCACTAGCCAGGCACTAGTCAAGTTTTTAAAGTCATTATTTTATTTTTTGTTATTAAAATTCAATCTTACGTACACCGTATAAAGTTGTTTTTATAAAGAAATATCGACCGCGAATAAAATATTATTGAAACTTTCTTAGGCAAAACGAGTGTACAATTGGACATTGTTCTGCGGAAGTCTTTTGTCATATTATACAAGAGATGTTGAGCTTTCTTCAATCGGTAGGTGATGCCTGACATGTGTTTTGTTAAATTTGTAAAAGAAGATTAAATAACCCAATGGTTTCAAATGTTGCAGTACTCTAGCGTTATTAAGCTTTGAAATAATTATATTTTAGGTTTTACCCACGTGGGGCAGAGATATAGCTAGTATTATTCCCCCCCATTACTTTTTCACCGCAATACCTGTCCAATATGTATATAGTGAAGAATAGGGAGAGCAGCCAGCAAAGTAGCGACATTACTCTTTCAACTTTTTCCTTCGCTACAAAAAACAAAGGATACTATCAAATTTTACATGCAGGTCATAACTGTGTATACTATGCATAACTTAAAAATTCCCTTATCGACTTATATGGATTCTTTTGTCCTATATCAATATATAATGTTAGTACCGATTCTTCTTTGCACGGATACCAGTAATTACTATATCTATATTTCAAAGATTTCTAGTGAATAGAAGGCAATTCCCAAAAACCAAAGTATGTTAATTCAATCGCTGCCAGTCATTACAGAATGCCCTTACTGGACTTATCTCGAAGTTTAATGAAGATTTTATCAAAATCGGTCAAGCTATTTGGGAGTCGATGTGAAACGTCCACATCGATTCCCAAATTATTTACAACCTCTATACAAAAAATAATTTAACATATTCAGATTTTTTCCTATAGACATTTTCTCTTTTTTATTTGATTAAAATAATATTATTAGTTTCAGATGTAATTCCATTTAATATTATATTATACCATATAATATTGTATTATTAATTTTAAAATTTTTCGAATTTTCTTTATAGTTAATCGAAATGACAGAAAAGTAAAACATCGATAACGACGTTTTCCGACTGACACATCAGCATCAAGTATGTATGTTTTTTATCGATCGAGCACTAAATGCCGCTTCAATTGAAATGGCCGACGTTTAGGGGGAGTGTCTAGCGGAAATTTAATTTCTAATTGATATATACTTGATCCTGTAAGTACGAAGTGATTACTGACATCAATTTGGGTGCAGCAAGTTATAAAATTATATTTTTTCCCTAATAACAATTCGTACTATGTGTTCATTATATTTCCGGCCTCGGTCTGCTTGAGTATTCAAAACAAAGTGTTTAATATTTTTAATAAATGTTTAAGTGAATATTAAGTGTATAAATAGTGATATCACTAGATTTTGTAGTGTTATTTTTAACATTTTATGATTAAATTAGCGATTTTTGAAGTCATTTTTGGGTTTTACGTATAATGTTTGTGTTTGCTATTTAATGTATTTTTTAAAATATAAAGATGCCTAAATATTTTTTTATGGTATGGATTTTTATTACATTGTAGAAGTAACTTGCCAACTAAATATACGTCATATTTACAGGATATCTTGTATCTGCAAAGACTATACATTCCAAATTTAAGACTGAAACTTTTTTATAAAGTGGCTGAAGATGGCCTGGCGTTTTAAGGCATCTAAATATAAGAATGCGGCACCGATTGTGCCTAAACCTGAAGCATGCATTCGGGATATTTGTGTAGGATCATATCAAACATATGGAAACAATATTTGTGCTTCTGCTGCATTTATGGCATTTAATTGGGAGCATGTAGGCTCAAGTATGGCTGTACTTCCTTTGGATGATTGTGGCAGGAAGAGTAAGACGATGCCCTTGCTACATGCACATTCTGATACTATAACTGATATGGAGTTTTCGCCATTCCATGATGGATTGTTGCTTACTGGATCACAGGATTCTCTGGTAAGATATAATTTATGTTTCAACTTTCAGTAGCATTGTCCTACTTGTTGACTCGAGCATAAAGTGTTATCTCTGAACGATAATTTCAGCTGTCTTACATTTACATTTACCTACTTTGTAATAATAATGGATTAACAGGCTGCTTAGCTGTTTTAGAAAGTCTCATTAATTCATTAAATGACTGAAACAAATGCTGTGTATAAGTTTCTCTAGTCTTATTCAAATATGATAGCTCTTAACATTCTTATATACAGTACCTAGATATAGCAAAATTAATTAATGCAGACTGAATTGAAGACAAAAACTAGATTTAGGTTTATCTTACAACTAGTGGAAGAATTGTTTCTTATATTTTTGTAAGATGCTACATATGTTTTTAATATTTTATTTAACCTTGTCGTAATCTTATCACATGGATGTGTTATGAGATTAGGAAAAATTTACAAGATCAGCTAACTTCAATCAAATGAAGCAATTTTTGATGCAATTTTTTTAGAAATATATAGATAGATATTTCTTTCATAATTCTTAAAGTATAACTTTATGATTGTTAAGTATTTATCATTTATTTGTGAGTTACAATAAATATCTGTTTCTGTAATTAGTATGAAAATGCAAAAGTATAAATATTATTCTATGAATGATTGATAAATGTACTATTATATAGACAAAGCTGTTTATGCAACAGCAAAATCTGTGAGGGTGAATAATATTTAATATCTATAATGATATTTTAATATTGAATTGTTGAAAATATGAAATTAAAAAATTAAACAATTTTAATGAAAACAAAATTATTTTATATCAAAAATTTAGAACTCATCTCAGATTTTTAATGTATACACAAAGACTTCAAAGCTATTAACCGGTGTAACTGGACTGGAAGGATTAAACATTTCTATAAATATATTTATCTATCAAATATATAGGATGATTGGTGATTCACTAACAATATTGAAGGAGATCATACGGTACTCTATTGTCATCATATTTATGTAATAAAATTAGGGGCATAGTTTTAGCCCAAATTTTCCAG
>JAOCPS010091543.1:0-15790 GCA_025505425.1 Graphium colonna | reverse complement strand
TTTCACTACCCGTGACCATGAACGCTGTAAAGTGTTCGAAACGTCGGGTAATAAAATTTTTAAAATAAACCGCGATAAAATCCGTAAAGTTGTATTATTTAAAAAAGCCGTTATGCTTTATTCATAATATGTGATCTAAATAAATATATATTGTCACTTTTTTCAGCTCGTTTCTAATGCTATTTTTGAAGATACCGCATTAGACATGTCTATTCGCTGGACATGTTAAAACAGCCATATTCAAAGTCTTCAGTTATTACCGAATGATTTTAACACCTTACAGTCAGTTAATGCTATTTCCATACTATTCGTGTAAAAAATATACATTTTGATTTCAGTAAGTTAGAGCAGCAGTTAGAGGTAGTAGAGCATAACTTTTCACAGCTTTTGCTGCACTTCTACGGCCGGGCTCGCCCGGGGAAGTACCGCTGCCCTTTATAAAGTCGGCATAAAACAAAGTATGCATGAATTTTGGGGATGCCGGGTGACAATATCTACCCTTTTCTTTTACCACTCCAATCCCCTCCAAATCTTTAATCCCGACCCCATCCTATCCAATAAACCTATTATATCCGGTCTCCCAGGTTGACAACGCACTCGCAACTCTCTGAATGTTGCGTGTGTCTATGGGCGGGATCGCATACCATCAGGTGAACCGTCTGCTCGTGTGTCTTTCTTTCCGTAAAAAAAGTCCTAATACTGGATACCACTCGAATAATATTGTAATTTGAATAGCTTCCAATAATCATTTTATAAAAATAACGACGAGATCTTTCATATACTACACCATATTGTAGAAAACTCATGATGATTTTGGTATATAAGTAATTACTAGGAAAAAACCTCCTTTTTCCTCTTTTTCCTCTCCTTTTTCTCTTTCCTAACCTTTTTCCTCTCTTTTCGATTACAGCATTATTCGGTGAAGACGTCAGTATAATATACTCATCGTATTTACGACCGTCACTTACGCCACTACTAATTTATTTACCACTAATTCCAATTTAAATCTTACATCTCAAATAAATGTGTAATTTATTTGCTAAGAACTTTACGACATTAAGGAGATTTCCATATTATTTTAATAATAAATATGTTGCTAGTGTGAGCCAAAATACACTGTGACTTAACAAAATGAGTCAGAAAATCTACAGTTCAGGAACGTAGGACGATCGTCAGTCAAATAAAAGGGATCTTGAATTCGACAATTGCTCGGAACAGGAAAACCAGAGCGCATTTATTGAACAATGATCCGATTGAGAAACTTCGACCTCACTGCGTTACGAGAAATCTAAAAGCGTCTTGGTCGGCTGTTTATAAATGCCGTGCGGGTTTTGTGGTTGTGACTGAAGTCGCGTAGACGATTGCAAGTCCGATAACTGACGACAGATGGCGTTGTCATTAACGCCATCTGTCGGCAGCTTCTACATACAGGTGATTGGTGAGTTACTAACGGCATTAAAAGTAGAGCACTCTGAATTGGATTGTCTTCATATTTATGTAATAAAATTAGGGACATAGTTTTCGATCACACTTTTCAATAATTTAGTGAAGTATGGTGGCAATGCGCGGCGCCTGATCGGCACTATGCTCGCCAACTTGAGTGTTCCCCGCCTTCCACCTCACTAGTCGTGCCCGCTAGGATGATCATAAATTGCACAGTACTACATTAAAAATAAAGCCTATTTTTATATTGTCCCACTGCTGGGCAAAGGTTCTCCTCTAGACCTATTGGGCATAGTCACCACGCGGTCCAAATGCGGATTGGCAAACTTCACATATCTTAGAAATATTATTTGTGAGATATGCAGGTTTCCTCACGATGTTTCCCTTCACCGCAGAACACGTGGGAAATCAACACTTAAAATTGCAATTATACAAATTGACAATTTCATTGGTGCTGGCACCGGGGATCGAACTCTGTTTCGCCTCGAGTAAACAGAATTTAAGGCGAACGCCTGGACACTGAGCTACCACGGCTTTATTAATATTTACTTTTATTTATATTTAAATTCTTCATATATGATCCACACATAGAACGTCCTTGAGTTTTTTTTTATGGAAAGGGAGGCAAACGAGTAGACGGTTCACCTGATGTTAAGCCATCCCGTCGCCCTTAGACACACGCAATATCCGGAGAGTCACGAGTGCGTTGTCAACCTGGGAAATTGGATAAAATTGATTAATTGGAAAGCATGGGTCGGGATTAAGGATTTGGAGGAAGAAGGAGTGGGAAAAGAGAAGAATAGACATGGTCATCCGGCATCCCCAAAAGTCACGCATACTTTTTTTTATGTCGACTATAAAAATGGTATTTCCCCGAGCGTTCGCGACCGTAAAAGTGCAGCAAAAGTTGTGAAATAACGCACCAGTCGACCTGTATATAGAGAATGCGTGTATATCTGCCCCTTATAAATATTGTATGTATACAATTTGTATTACAAATGAAAAAAAATGGATAAAGAATGAAAAATAATGACGCAGAATTTCTTGCCGGTTCTTCTCTTGACAGGGCTAGTTTTTCGAGCCGGAGGCAGATGACGATCGCTAGCGCTCAAGAAAATCCCACACGAAATAAAATATTTTGACCTTGATAAAAATTTTCAGGCATTCTTCAGATTGTATGTCCAGTAAGAAGTGATTGCAGTCCGTGTCCCCGGTGTAGCGGAAGGCGAAACGCCGCTTTTACAGTGGGTAACCCCGGTCGGGGACTCCCACAAATCCCTGCTGCCAACCAACATGGCGGCAACATGGGAGTTACTCAAGGCCGGGGACTTTTATTAAAAGGGCCTGCAACTCTCTTGAGCTTATTGAATCTCTTCCAACTTCGACGTCGGTAGACAGAGTGCGGGTGCGACTGCAATTTTTAGTCAAATTTTTTGATATCAGACTCATAGAGGCACCCTGTTTTTACGGCCATACAAAATATGGGCGAAATACCTTGTAATCATTTATTTTCTATTTTAAATTCAGATCATGGGACCGCCAGACACAATTAGCAAGTCATCTTTTAGTCTGAAACGGCTAAAGTTAAACGAAAGCATGCTGGTTAACATCTCCGATACAATACAGTGCTTGCCATGTAGTCCTTGCGAATTGGGAAGAACTTGCTACCAACAAGACATTTTAGAGAGCCATTATTCACACCTAAGTCAAAGAGTTTGAGGAATCGAACTGTTACATAATACAAGGCAGGACAGCGTCCGCCGGCTTAGCCTTGTTTTCTATAAACAATTACTTTAGCAAACGATTATCAATGACGGTAAAAATTTAAATTTCACTAAAATCTAGATATTAATTATATAATATGATAGGCATCATATTGTTGAACAATACTTTAATGTAACGGAATGTTATATCTATAATATTGAAAATAAATTTTATATCTATAAACAGCACTTATAAGAATTTATAAATACTGTTCCTGGTGGTTGGCTGAAAATATGTTATCATCTTTTCACAGCTTTCGCCGCATTTCTACGGCCACGCTCGACCAGTACCTCCACCATTTACAAAGTCCGCATAAAATAAAGTATGCATGACTTTTGGAGTTGTCGTTTTCTTTCCCCTCCAAATCCCTAATATGTTCCCGAACCGTCCTATCCAAGAAACTTCTTTTATGCAATTTCCCAGGTTAAAAACACACACGCAACTCTTCGAATGTTGGGTGTCTATAGCCGTCTATTGGCAATGGGATCGCTTAACATCAGGTGAACCATCTGCTTGTTTGTCTTCCTTTAGAAGCTTTGATTCTACAGACAAATATTGCCATATATGGATACACAAACCATCTGTCTGTGTAATAACCCTAAAATTCGAACACCAGTTTTTTTTCCAGTGAAGGAAAAAGAACTACGATATCAAAAGAACTACACTTATGAAACAAATAAGATATAAGTGGATAAGGGAATTTTCTTAAATGATGGCTCGTGTCATCTAAAAATATATCTACTTTAAAAGGAATTTACAAAAAACAAATCTGATTCTATTAAAAATATGATGAGTTTTTCGATAAATATGATGATTAAAGACTCATTTGTAGAAACAAGTGACGCATGGAAAAAAATTGAAATAGGTTTTATTATTATTAAAGATATTATTACAGACCAAGACACGATAATCCAAGTTGAAATGATTCACAGTTTCTATCCTCAAAAAACAAAATACCACAGAGATTTCAAATAATTTTATTTAATTTTATTTAATAAATAGTAATTATAATGAAACCACAAGATAAAGCCTAATTAAACGCAAGGCAACATGAATATTTATAGACTTTTATTACCGTTATAAATAGGTTGTTATAATAAGTTATTATTTTTTATTTTATTTTATTTATCAACCGAACGGGAGGTACCCAGTTCAACTGATGTTATTTTTTTTTTTTATTTTAAAGAGTGTGTTCATGAAAATCGGTCAAATCGTTTATGTTTAAAAATCAAAATGGCTTAAAAAATTTGTTTGACGATCGTTCATTTCTATGGCCTTTGAAGTCGATTTGGCCGTTTTCTATGAGAATAATGATTCTAATCTATACGCTTCTTGTTAGGATCTTTTCGGTTTTTCTTCTTTAATAGGGGTAGTTTAATAAAAAATGCGAATTTACTAGGACTTTAAGAACGTTACAACTATATTGGACAGCAAATAAACCGGGCCATCCGTTACCACGGAACTGTGATCCGACTTTTTCAAAAATTATAAAACATACGACTGTCAAATGTATACCTAAAGAAAGTGCATTTCATGACAATTAAAATGAGTATAAATTTAAGGTTAAGTACCATCAACTCGCATAGGAAACAACACAACGCTAAGGATTTGCCCTACATTTTTGCATTTTGACTAGAGTTCGCACACCTTATTTTATAGTGAGGGTAGTCGGATATTCCTTAACATTTCTTTAGTTTTTGTGCATCGTTTACTCAGAAGCGTGTATTTTTGCCACTTAATTCATTCAATAATGGATAAAATACCTCAGGAAGCAGCTCAAGCAGTAGCACTACTTCAAGCTTGAATTGAGCAACGTGAGGTCGCTCGGAGACTTCGAATGAGTACATGAGAGATGCAACGAGTTTACAAACGATACCTAGAGACTTGATCATTCGATCGCCATCCAGGTACGGGTAGACCTAGCAGCGGATGATTGTTACATCCACCTTACTGTTTCACGAAATCGCAACCTTAACGCAGTTCAAGTCCAAGAAAGTCTACGTGACGAACGCGAAATAGTCATAAGTTCTGATACCGTCAGAAGGAGACTTGGTGAAACAAATCTGACTCCAAAGCGACTGCAACAGGTCCAGCATTAAGGTAGCTCAACGTCGAGTACGAGTTGAATTTGCTTGAGAGCATAGGGATTGGACTTTAGGACAGTAGAGTAATATATTCTTCACTGATGAAACCAGAGTGAGTCTACATGGAAGTGATCGACGTCAGATAGTGTATCGTCGCCCTGAAGAACGTTATTCTCAGTGTTGCATCGAGGAAACTGTTGCTTATGGGGGAGGATCTGTAATGGTCTGGGGCGGCATATCCTTAACCGCACATACAGCCTTAGTTTTTTATCGAACCCACGGCCCGTACACGTGGATTGACTTCTCATCGCTACATTACTGAAATCTTAGCAGACCACGTGGTACCCTTTGCGGGATATATCGGACAGGATATTCAGGTGATGCATGATAATGCACGGCCCCATGTTGCTCGTGTGGTGACTCAGTATCTACGCGACGTCGGCATTCGTACGATGAACTGGCCAGCTCGAAACCCAGACTTGAATCCCCTTGAACACTTATGGGATGTGCTGAAACGTCGGATTCGAGTGTGGGTACCTGCTCCAACAAGTGTTCCAGAGCTAAACGCAATTGAAGAGGAGTGGAATGCAATTCCCCAAGATTTCATCTTCAGACTCGGCAGGTCAATGAATACGAGGATGCTAGCAGTTATCCGAGCAAGAGGAGGGAACATTGAATACTGACCAAAGTTTCTTTTAATTTTTCTTTATTTTCGGCTTTTTTTACTTTGTGATTACTAATGATTATTACAGCTGGAAAAGGACTCTTTTTTGTAAAATCCATAATAAAATTTAATAAAAAAATTTAAATGAATGTGTTTGGATTGATTTTAAACGTCATGATGTGCACATTATGTAGGTATACATTTGATAGTCGTATATTTATACTTTTAGAAAAAGTCGGATGAGAATTCCACGGTAGCAGATGGCCGGGTTTATTTGCTGTACAGTGCAGTACAGTTTGTTAAAGTCGTACATACTAATACTAATATCATAAAGCTGAAGAGTTTGTTCGTTTGTTAGTTTTAACGCGCTAATCTCAGGAAATACTGGTCCCAATTGAATATATTCTTCAAGGGTCGGGAAGCCCATTCAATGAGGAAGGCTTCAGGCTCTATAACATCTCGTTACGACCAATAGAATCGGAGTAGCGATGAAACATGTTACGAAAACGGGAAAAATTAAATTGAATAAATTATATTAAATATTAATATGAAATTGTAATTAAATGTTAAAATTGATAACATTTAAAAGGTATTAAAAAGTTTAAGCTGCAACAACCATTAAATAATTACGAATATACATGATTGATTTCTTTGGCAGCACAATTTTTTATAAAAATTTTCAAGACAGAATTTATTTGAGTAAATTTAAAATTACTATGGATAAAAACAAAAATATTTTATTTCATAATTAATAATGAATTATAAAACAAAATATTTTTGACATGAAAATTTGACATTGTGGATGTGCTTATAAAACATATAATAAAATTGTTGCCGGCCTGTGTTAGTGTATACATTAAGGCGAGGTTCTCCAAACGCACAATGCTAATGCTGCCAATCCGTGTGCGAAAGAAAGAACCGTACCCAAACGCACCGGAATGACAAGGACAGCGATCACGACGCCGCGGTGCGGCCGGAACGGAGCGGGAGCGAATGGTGCCACAAAAACGTAGATTTTGAGAAAAAACAATCGTGTTGTATAATATTGACAATATTATGACCGACATCGCTCACACCATCACGAACGCTTATTTTAGTTTGATTACCTCTTTGTTAAACTACGTACAATTTAAATAATATTGGTTTTAAGATGACTAGTAGAGGTATGTTTGGCATTTTTTTCTTAGTTTATCCAAGTGTGTAACGGACTTCCGACGGAGCTAAGAAAAGATCTCAAATATGAGTGGTTATTTTTGTACATTTTTATAATGTAGTATTACAAAATAAAACCGTTTACAAAATCACATTTCTAGGAGAACCCCGCATTAATGCAGTAAAATCAGAAGCATGAAATATTATTTTTTACGCAAACAGCGTTACGTTTTTCAACAACGTTTGTCTCGAATCTAAAACGAATTTTTGATGAAAAATGAAAAATGAAAAGTTTTGATAGACCTTGCAGGTGACGTCACTGGCACAACTTGTTATAAAACTAAATATGGACGAATTTATCGTTTTTTACTTTTCATGAGTACGTCAAATTAATGTCAAACAAAATGTCTAATTTCGAGTTTAGCATACAATGTAATGAATCAAAAATGCCTCTTTAAAATGTCCTTTTAAATTATTAATCCGTACAGTACTCAAAAAATTGGTTCTGGGTCTGTGACACCGTGATTAAAAGTTCATTTATGGTCACGAAGTATGAGACGGAGCCGAGAGAGAGTTGCGATATTAAAGCAGACGTCATTGTGCTGGGATGCAGTCTTCCCGGCATTGTGACTGCCCACAAGCTGAAGAAGAAGTTCGGGGATACCATGGACATCGTGGTGATAGACCCCGGCACTTCAACTAAAGGTTTATTATCAAAGTGCAACCTGGTCGCATTCTTTGAAGACGATAAATCCCATATGGAAGAAGACACTTCGCAGGAGCTCTACGAACACTTCTATCGTCGGTACCTATGGATGTACACCAAGGAGTTCAACATATCCATACCGGACGCCATTTGGACGCCTTCCCCCACACCGCTCAACAAGCTATTCGAATACACAAATGGAAGCACCGTTAACTGTTCCAATAACTTCCACGACTTCGACTATTTATGCGCCCTAGAGCGCTTCGAATTAAACCAATATCAGAGGCAGATAAATGAGAGCATGAAGAATTTGTTTCGTGCATCCCACTCCTGCTCGCAGACGGAGCGCCAACAGCTTCTGTACTATGACAAAACAACAATGGAGGACCATATATGCAGTGCTCTTATCTTTTCCAATTCCAGGGAAATCATGAGAAACATAGTGAGGCTAGTGTGTGGTGTTGCGCCGGATTCGGTCTCCGTACTATTCTACTTGCACCAGTGCTACAGAAATTGCAGTTGCACCGACGTTGTGGATGGCAACAACACGCGGTTCAGAGAAAAACTCCTCGGCTATTGCAGGAAACGGCTCGCACATCAGCTGGAACGCAGCGTCGCCGATATCACGCTGAGAGCGAAATCCATTAAGGGAATCCGAACTCACTCGCAGGAGCAGGTTATCCTGGAGACGATGAAGGGTGAGAACAACTATGTGTGCAGACTGCTTGCGATGGCTTTAAGACCGGATGAGTTGCGGAAAATCAATATGGAATCCGTACTGTTATCGGAGAGGGACTCAAATATCGCGGACTCTCTGATGCCAGGTCACGTGAAGAAGTTCATCGTCCAATACGATACCGATTTCTGGAGAATGCAGGGGTACAGCGGCGAGATCCTTAGTGTTCGCGGACCGATAGTCTGGGCAATGGAGCGGCCGATGATGTCTGCTACGGGTCGAGACAAGCGCTACTCTTACCTCGTGGGATACTTGAAGGCAACGCGGTGCGACGGCGACAAGCATGACTCCAGACTGGAGGTCACCGAGCACCTTGTGAAGCTGTTCGGGGAGAGTGCTGCTGATCAAGTGAGTTACAGGGAGAGTAATATCGAGGATCTTTTTGTTCCAAAATGCGGGGACTATGTCGCCTTGAGGCACTGGACTCAGGAGGGTTCGAACAACGTGGAGTGGGCTGCTATGGATTTGTATCGAGACGGTGACGTAGCGGCTGCATTGGAGGCTGGTCACGTGGCGTACCTCAAGGTCTCCAGCGCCTTGCGACCTCAAGCGCAGGGCTTCGATGACGTGAGCGTAACGGAGCATCGCACGAGAATTAGCAGCAACCTCGTCAACCGAATGATGTCCCAAGTGAACATAATACAGAGCCTGACTTTCGTCGCATATACTACAGCACTGTATGTCGGAGTACGTCTAGTCAAATCCTACTTTAAACGAAAGTAATCAATGGTGTTTGCTTATTATGATAATGTTCCGTTTACTTTTATTTCCGTGAAGAGTTTTTAGTGAAAACACTTTATTAAAAAAATTACCTATATGTAATATATCATGTAATTGAATATGTTTTGCTTTACGATCCCTGACATTCCAAAACTTTTCTCATTAAATGATATACTATGTAACATCTGCAAGTTCCATATTAAATACAGAAGTCAACAAAGTTTATGATAATCGCAAAACTTGAGGCCGGTCAGACGGACCCGTTTAACTATTTTTATCCGAAATATAATCTCAAGGAAAAATATTAACAATTAAAGACTTCAAAAATAAATATAAATTTTCATGGAGCCTAAAATAATATTATAAGTAATAGTGTGAGCGATGTCATAATATTGTCAATATTATACAACATGATTGTTTTTTTCTCACCATTCGCTCCCGCTCCGTTCCGACCGCACCGCGGCTTCGTGATCGCTGTCCTTGTCACTGCGGTGCGTTTGGGGACGGTTCTTTCTTTCGCACACGGATTGGCAGCATTAGTATTGTGCTCTTGGAGAACTCGGCTTAAATTAAAAAGTGTCAGTTCAGCAGCCTGTTCATGATGTACCTTACGTTTATCTTAATTACGAAAACTGACTTCAAACGCCATTACAGTCTAGAACAATTTTCCGTTACTTTGATTCGAAAGACATTTCTTACGCGCGAGAAACCTGAAATGCCTAATTTTAACTAGCTGGTGCCTTATGGTAGTCACTGACGAGACTTCCCGGCCGACTTCCTGAGGTGTGCGGGGGGGCTTTTGAGTAGTAGCCGCAATTCTCCATATATTTTAGGTCGTATTTTGAATAGCTCGCGCACAATTCCCCGTCACGTAGTGAGTATGGATGTAGATCCATATGGACGTCTCGTCAGTGACCACCATAAGGCACCAGCTAGCTAAAATTACGCAATACTTAACCATCATACTTCCTTATACAATTACGCATGCAAATAACGTGACTTACTAGATTGTTACGTGTTTCAATGAAGGGCCTATATTCATAGCGTTTGTTGACCTTCAGACACTGGTCAGTCTAAGGCCGAGCGCCTGTCCAACAATTGTGTCAAGTTCGTATAGCTTGGTTCTGTAAAGTGTTAAGGAAACTTGTGATTTAATAATAACTCATACGTAAAGATAATTATCTATGTCACATCCAATATTATAATGCCCGTTAACAGGTCATAAAATTTTCAAAGAAAACTGTAATCATGTTAGCAAATTTGTTTTTCTTTTTAATTTTATCATATAGCATATTTGATAGACGTACAATAATAATTGTAACAACAATTTCCTACTGATATTAGGTTGTTATAACAATATTTTTTTTTTTGTTAGAAATATCTAAACTAGCTCTTTATTATATTGTATTGAAAAAAATATCAACATTAACATTTATTATTTAAGGTAAGCGCCTGGCAAAATTAAGTAGCAAAGAAACATTACCTCTACTAAGCTCTTCAAAAATTTACAGTATTAGTCAGTCTTTATTCTTTATGTTTAAAACTTATTTCTTGATATTTAAAGCTTGTATTTTTACTCAAAAAGTCGTGATTTTTTTAATAATATTTGCTACAGACAAATAATAAATAAAAATATAGAAAGGAATTAATTTATTGTTTGTGATTTAGTAATGAAGATTGTTTTTTTTATCTTATAGACTTTTTTACCGAGACCTCAGAAGTTATAAAAACCGATCGTTGAAATAATGTATTTAAATTCAAATTTTTAACTTAATTAAAGTTTAAGTTTAAATTAAGTTTTTAACCGACCCTGAAAATAAGAACAATAATAGATTATATTATAGCTTTACTAAGATTTAATTAATGTTTATTTACTTCCATTCTTAAACACTAATTTTGGTTGTTTCAGTTTTAGCCGACTTAAAAAAGGAGGAAGGTTCTCAATTCGAATATTTCTATTTTTTATGCATGTTTGCGCATATCTCTGTGTCGGCATAAAATAAAGTATGTATGACTTTTGGGGATGCCGGATGGCCATGTCGACCCTTTTATTTTTCCTATTCCTATCCTCTCCAAATCCTTAATCCCGACCCCATTCTATCCAATAAACCTATTATATCCGATCTTCCGGGTTGACGACGCACTCACAACTCTCCGTATGTTGCGTTTGTCTATGGGCGACGAGATCGCTAACCATCAGGTGAACCGTCTGCTCGTTTGTCTTCCTTTCCATTAAAAAAAATATTCCTTCTATGCTCTTATTACCTAAACATTGAAATGAAATATGTTAAACGTTCAAAGCTGTATTTTATGTAACAAGTCTGTGAAATAGCATTGGAGGTATTATTACGCAAAGGAAGTTCATAATTAATTCTGTAAGTTGGCTAGCCTGTGCCGAAGTTATTTAACATAACTTAGAAATTATTTATTAAATCGACAATTGACAGTCAATTATGTGTTGCCATAATTCCAGTTGCCCCATAAATCTTTATTGAAGAATAAACTTAGTTTTAAAGTCGAGTTTTATTTCATGTCTTTCAAAAGCTACTAAAAAGTACAAAATCGTAACCATATCTCAAAGACATGAGAAACAATATATATTTATCCAAGCATCATTGCGGATTAGTTACTTTTTTTTAATTTCGCAGAAACTTGCGCACACAAAAAATCATATTACTTTTTATGCTTGATGTCGAGTTAGCAGAATCCTGTTCACGCTGAAATTGGACCACGTGATTTTTTTTCATTTATTTAAATATCTTGTTAACTACTTATCCGATTTTAATGCGTAGCGAACTTGAAAATTGCACTTATATTATCTGCATATATAACATATATCATTTAAATTAGATCACTATTTCATGAGTAATTGCGTAACATACATACATACATACAAAAATGCGTTTCCCCTAGTTTCACTCGCTCGAGCAATTAAAAATTGTTTTTTTTTTATTTCAATAACTGAAAAAAGTTTATATGCTTTCATTTCCAAGAATTATGTAATGCCTCATCCATTTATGGCCACAGGTTTCGAGCTCCGGGTGCTTTCTAAATTAGATGGGTCTAGTAAAGTCAATCGACAGATCAACATAGTCTAAAACCATTGCATAATTTAATAAGAAATTATAATTTTGCACGTATTTTGCCGATTTAAGATTAGCTCAGATTTTAAATACCAACTAATAAACAACTAAACAACATGTAACTAAGTGTAAATTAATTCCCACATAAATTTTTAATTACGTAACTCGTAAACAAATTTTTCACATACATTAATGATGCAGACAACATATGTACATTTAATTAGTTTATATTTCAGCTTCTTTTTACACATATTTAATTACGTATTATAAATAAATAATATAATTGAACGTTTGGCTTAACTTCACTTTAAATTATTATGAACAATCACATCCATTATAACTAAAAAAACAACTCCGGAGTGACAAACATATGACATTTCATAGACAATCATGTTCTCTTTTCTCCATAATCCACAGCTCGGTGCTTTTATATTTTATGCCAAAACAATGTATACTTAGATCAGCTAGTATGTAATAAAATAGTTCAATTTAAAGCGCAGTATTTTTTACAATAATTTATTTTTCATAAACACTAATTTGTTTATTTTAAATTAAGTTTTATTTTTAAAATTGATCGTCTAAGCAGCCAGTGCTTTCATAGGGGAGTTGCGTGAAAGCCGGAAGCACTGGCTGGCGTTAGATAATCGTTTGACGTTGCAAGTGAGGATCGACGGTACTGGCAACATTGTGGTGACAGCTTTCTTCGTTTGCAACGTTGCGTAATACGAAGTTTGAGATATGTTATCTATTTACTAGATGATAACACGGCTGTATGTTCCTATTTTTTAAATGCGTACGATTTCTCTATTAATTATGACTATTTTTTTTAATTGAATGATATGTTTTCGATGTGACATAGTTCAACTGTGAAAAATATATCATAAAACTCATTTTAAAAAGACTTCGGGACTTATATTATTTAAGGTTTTTGCAAAAACAATTTAGTAGTATAATTTTTTTTCGATATAAAATAAATAAAAATAAATGTGATGACCGCTTGCCTGCTTCCAAAATGACAAGATTATCTTCATAGAAAATTTAAAAAAAAACTATTTAAAACTACGAGGAAGTGTACTGCTGATATTGACATAATAACTGCGTTATTTTGATTTTGTTAACAAACTGCTAAACCGGTTATTTTGAAAAAACTTGGAAGTAACCCAAAAAGATATTGAAATATGATTTTACCAAATTTAGAACCTCTCTCTTTCTTGAAGTCGTTTAAAAAAGTTTTCAACTTTGAACTAAGACAATATTTGATTTCAATTATTTTATTCACTTTAAATGTTTTTTTTTAATTCTATTTGTTCAATTTCCAACAATTTATTGACATTATTTTGCAGTTACGTAATCAATTTGAAAGGGACGTCTTAATAAAATGAACGACTTGAAAATGCATTACTTTATGTAAATTTTAATAACCATATTTGTGGGGATAGCCGATAAATTACTTGTCTCTATGAATCTCTCTTTCGCTAATTCATTCTTAGGAAATTGTTATATAATAACATTATTGCTTTTCAGCTTTCAGCTCCACTAGTACACAAGGTAACTGTTGACTCACCACTTACACACCACAACACTTTAAGACATTATATGTGGGCATCATATATAAAAAAAATATTATTAAAAATAAATACTGATTTACCACTGAGTGAATATAATTTAAAGTTAAAATATTACTAACATAATCCATGCTCGTCCGAGCGGACACGGCGGAGTAAGGCGGAAGGCGGAGAGAGGGTCGATGGCCTCGCGCGTACCAGCTGACTCAGCCGCCACACTCTATTAATTTATTGGAAAACTATGACCCTAATTTTATTATTCTCCTTTAACATCGTAGATAGCTCACCAATTACCTTGTATAATTCGTTTTAATTTTATTGCAAAATTATTTTTAGGGGGACATTTTAAACCAAGAATAAATTTAAACAATGACATCACAACTATTTCTTATCCTTACGAGTAACATTTAATGAATTACATTTACAAGATTTTAAATATAATCATGAAATGATTACAAAATTACACATAAAAAATATTTTTGACTATGGCAAGACATTTCATATCTGTGGCGGGAAACGTCAAGCGAGGCAGAGACAAATGCCTTTCGCGCCAACGCCACCAAGCTCGGAACAAACGAGATAATTCCCTCCATTGTGTTGCCATCATAATATAAGCATTAATGTCACATCGTAAATTGAGTTATTATTCTCATTTAACAATCTTTCAAGCTGAAATCTTTAACTGAAATACATTTTTTTTATCACGTAAGTGATGTAAAAAAAATTATAGGTGCTAGAGCATAACATCTTTTCACAGCTTTTGCTGCACTTCTACGGCCGTGCTCGCCCGGGGAAGTACCACCGCTCTTAATAAAGTTGGCATAAAAAAAAGTTTGCAAGACTTTTGGGGATGCCGGATAGCCATGTCTACCCCTTTTTTTTCCTATTCCTATCCCCTCCAAATCATTAATCCCGACCCAATCCTATCCAATAAACCTATTCTATCCAATATCCCATGTTGACAACGCACTCGCAACTCTCCGAATGTTGCGAGTGTCTATGGGCGACGGGATCGTGGTGACATGTGAACCGTCTGTTCGTTTGTCTTCCTTTCCATAGTAATAAAAGAATAATATAGAAGAATATTAATGTTGTGCACAAAATTGATAAATACCGTTAAATTATCTCTTTGTGTGGTGTTTTTATTGAAATTGCGCGTCATGGGTGTCGTGCGTCGATAGCGATGGCGAAGCGAAGCGCGCAATTTGATCATTATTTGGTATTAATATAAACATCCAACGATAAAACATATGGTTGTCATTTTGAGTTCATTGCGATAAAGAATATATTATAAAACGACAATGTGCGAAAACAACACGTTTGTTTGTTAATTATAATGTTAATAAAATATTGAAGCTCTGTAAGGTTTTTAGATCAAAGTCTAGGTATTTGTTGAAGTTGATCGTTATAATTTACAAGAATCAAAAGAGCAAGTTTATTTTCACAGATCTTTAGATCTTCTCCGTTATTTTGATCTTAAAAACAAACTACTAATCCTAAAAAGAAAATTTTGTGGGACTATTTTGGGAGTATAATCTATCAAAAAAAATTAAATCAGTTCGGAAGTGGCAGAGATATGGGGCAACATGCCTAAATTTTGTTATTTTTATTTAAAAAAAAACCGAAACTGACACGATTTTCTCAAAAAAAACTATGGGACCAACTCGAAATTATACCCTATTATATAAAAAGATTTTTTTAATACATTAGAAACATCCCAGAAAAAAAAATTCAAACTTCTTTTATTATGGAATAATAAGAACAAGTTATTTTGTTTTTGAGACTTACGCGAATATTGGACATTTTTAAATAATACAACTTTACGGATTTTATCGCGGTTTATTTTTAAATTTTATCACCCGACGTTTCGAAC
>JAOCPS010091433.1:0-15790 GCA_025505425.1 Graphium colonna | reverse complement strand
GGTAGTTGACCGCCTCCGTAACCAAGTGGTTAGCCGGAGGACGTGGGTTCGGATCCCGTGGGGGAACAATAACTTTGTGTTGTTGTTTCTTGGTTGGATTCGGGCTGATCATCCGATTGCCTGAAAGATGATGAGAAGAAAAGAAAGATGATCCATGCGTCGGATGGGCACGTAAGCAGTCGCTCCTGCGCCTGATCTTTCTTCGGCCGTCTTGGATATCCGCCCCATCGGGCTTGTAATATTAAGGGACAGAGAGTGCACCTGTGTCTGCGCGTACACTTGTGCTCTATGATATCTCTTGCATTGGCATACCCAAGTTTAAGGCTCAACGCAGAACATGGCTAGACCTTACCAAATATTAACGAAAAAGCAGTGTAAATACTAAACCGAGCAATTACTTGTGTATTTTTTGTTGTATATTTACCTACTATGTTGTACGTATATCCATAATATATGTTTATATTATATATAGCTACACTATCTTACCTCAACGGGGCTAATATATGTAGACACTTCTATACAGAGGTGTCGGTAATAGTGTTGCGAGTACAATGGTTTTGTTCTATGTCAAAAATGTCGAACGCGCCTCATGATGTTTTCGCTTCAAAAACTCTTTCTGTCAAACAAAAAACATCAAGAACGTTACCCTGTCATACGTGTTTATCGCTAATGGGAGATTGTAAAAAGCGCGGGTTCACGACCCGCATATGCGCAGATGCACGTGGGAATGACGCGATGCACGCTTAATATCGCCCCTACCTGGAAACGTGCGTAAGAAAGCTGATGATATCGACTACCTCGGCGAACGGTACGTCTACTTGTCTGAGTGTATGCTTATGTTTACTCACTAGCTGTTGCATTTACTCGTATGATTTTTTTTGAAATTGCTCAAAATCCTTGTTAGCGTCCACTACGCGGAGGTTAATAATTAACTCATGCGCGCAGTTATTATAGACTTAGGATTTTTTAAATATCCTTCTTAGTGAGCGTCTACATCGCGAAGTACCTTTGTAAAATTTTAAGTTGTCAAGGAGAATAGTTTATGCAGATTAGTTGTTATTTAGTGAGTAGAAAACGATTTTATTTGCGTTAATTGTTTTTGGAATTTAATAATGTGTTTGCCAAAATTCGACACAAATCATGCGTTATTTTGTGTGAAGGAGCAACAAACGTCTAAACAAACAAACTTTCACATTTATACTATGCGTATAGATCCTGTGTCATTTATTTTTATATTTGGAAGAACGAAAAAGTTATGGCGTACATTTCCGAAGTAAATGCGAATAAATATAATCTTTAAGTACTAAAATGAAGTCAATGGCGTTTTTAATTTAAAAAAAATACATTTGTCCGTAATTTATATTACACTCGTCTCATTCTTCAAATATGTGACTAAATAAATTTGATTCGTTAGTAGGCGGTTTTGATTGCTACTATTTAGTTTTATTCAATTGACGTGACCTCAGGTAATGCCACAAGAAAAATATACCCATATCCGGTTACTTATTTATATGCTGCCTTGGATGAACAAATATCTATATTGTTATTTGGTAACGCGTTTCTTCTATTTAAATAATAGCTTAGCCTATTTGGTCGATGCTATTGCTAAAATTTTTAAGGAAAATCCATGTACAATATATTTAACTTATATTAAAACGACGAAACATATAAATCAATTTTATTAATACGATAAAAAAATCTATATAAATTAAAAGTACTATACGAAATGGCGGGAAAATATGACAGTACATCAATGGAATGAATATCCGAACGGCTTCGAACGACTTCCGTTCGGATATAACGTTCGGAAACAACGGCGCACCGGTGTCGCGAGTTTCACAACACAACTCATTCAGTTTACATTTTCCCAACGGATGCGGGCTTTCCTTCGCCTTTGTGGTTTGTTTATGCTTACAACGTATTATTCCTTTTATCAGTCATTAATTGACAGTGTAACACTATTTGAGTTACTTTATTCATTGCCTTGATGACATATATAATCTCAAAATATTTTCAATTCAGTTTAGGATTGTTTAAAGTGTTTGTAATCGTCGTCTAACTTAGACCTGTCCACAGCAGAACCTCTTGATTTTGATTTTTTTTGTAAATAAAGACTCATAAACAAATTTGAAATTGACTTTAAACGCCCTAGATTTTAATATTTGTTAAACATTTTTTTTAGTTTTTTTTGTTTAAAAAAGAAAGTATTAAAACTATTTTCATGAAAATTGTATGGGTACTACCATGTAATTATATTCTTCCAAATAAATAAATATTTTTTTAAATCGGTTCATAACTTGCGGATATCATTAAATATATACGCAATAATAAACTCTATTGAAAATCACAATTATTGAGAGGCGTATTCGCCCACATCTTTTTATCGAAGTAACTTTTTGGCCAGCAATTGGTTGCGGTGCATAGAAACTTTTTAATTGAAACCTTTTTGGGCTAGGGGGTCATTGCGCTAGACTGGACACTGGCATAGGCTAACAATGTGAGAGAATTAAAAATAATAGACACTTCAGCTTACGAAGCGGGTATAGATCATTTTGATGCGCCGTTGAGAATTAGTAACGAGTTGTTTGGGGCGGCCATTCTCACGCCTCACTGTTATGGGACGGGAACGTTTTCCTTAAAATTTTATGTTCCACTTCGTTAGAATCGTTAACGGCTGAAGTCAAGGAATTTGTCGAAACTGTACTTGCTAGCTTGGTATACCTAATACCAGATACTAAAGTTTTGACGAATTATGATAGGAATAAGTTGATGCAAAACTTTCGAATAGAAATAATATTCACATTGCATTGAAACAGTCGTCTTCATAGCAACATCTTTAGAAAAAAAGAAGGATTCTACTATTGAGTGTTTTTTTCCAAAAGAGATAATTCCAAAAAAGTCGAATTCAGGTGGAATACACGGCCATTGTAATTGTTAAGATCTAACTTTGTACTATATTCTGACAAATGTTTTTTTTATGGAACGGAAGACAAACGAACAGACAGTTCACATGATGGTAAGCAATCTCGTCGCCCATAAACACACGCAACATCCGGAGAGTCGCGAGTGCGTAGTCAACCAGGGAAATTGGATAGAATAGGTTTATTGAACAGGATGGGTCGGGATTAAGGTTTTGGAGAGAAAAGCAGAGGAAAAAGAAAAGGGTAGACTTGGTCATCCGGTATTCCCAAAGTCATGCATATTTTTTTTAATGCCGACTTTATAAATGATTCTATTTAAGGTGCTTTTAAGACACATTTGTACTTTACAAGTATATGACTGTACTTATAAATTGATGAACAACTTTAGTATTATCACATCTCAAGTAAAGTATAAAGCATTGATAGATACATCATCAAATATAATAAATTTTATGGCATCGTCCAACTTAAAGACAAATACGTCGTTCTCCAAACACAACCTTTCTTGCTTAACCAATAAACAATTACATTATACCGCTAATGGGCATGTTCACACCGTACAGAAAACGCATGCCCACATGCGATTCGTCCCGCATTTCGACATGTCCGGTGATAAAACCATGAACGTGTTAGTAAGACGTTGTTATTGGAGTCATTATAGCTCAGTGGTTGAGAAGGTTAACGTACAGTTTTTGGTGGCGGGTTTAAATCATGCATGCTTGTTTTAAAGTGACAGACAATGTATTAATATTGAATATATATTAAACAAAACACAGGATATTAACCTTAATTTAGAACCATAAGATTTGAAATTGTCATGATATATTTTCTGTCTCTAGAATACTTAACGACATACCATGTCTTGATCAAATCTGATATTGTTCTGAATTATCGTAATTATTTTTGGGCTTTCTTTTTGTAAGTTTGGCTCTCCCTTTAAAATAGGAATGGCATGTTATATTTTTTTTATTATTGTTGCTATATGTTTTTTTTATAAAAGATACATTCCTTCATGATATAATTATATTAAAAAGATCTTTCTTCAGATCTATTTCAGCGTGCAATTATTAGTGTATAATGTACAAAAAAGTTCTAAATCCAAATAGGTTTTATAACTTTATCTGCATCGATGTGCAAAGCTCTTAATATTATCTGTGTACCCAAGCGATGTATTTTCGACGAGGCAATGAGTTTACCGTGTTCGATAAAAGAGGATCCCAATAAATCTGCAAGATTGGTATCAACTTAATTAGCAATGAGGTGAACGGCTACCGCTTGAATGCATGATTTATTGTAAGGGATTTAACAGTTAATTAGTCGTTTAAGGACTTAACAGTTCTTGTGTAATACTTTAAGGAAATCGTCGAAATTCGATGCATTTAATTTATTTAACGATTTACGTTGCTTAACGGTTTATTTACAGGTATTATAAGAACACTATAAGGTTATATGGTAGTAATATCTTTTTATTTTTATCCGACTTCTAAAAAGAAGATATTCTCAATTCGGACCCCCGTCGTTTATTAGCAGATTTTTATTATTTTTTTTAAAGTATAGTATCACTACGAAGTGGTCCCGTAAATTTTGAGTAAAATTAGTTAAAGCTTAACTTCGTTGTTTTTATGCTTTTACATAAAAACAACGAAAGCTATATGTCTCGAAAGTGCACTTTAAAGGCGTTTGAAGTTGGTTTTTGTAGTTAACTGTTAAATAATTTTTGTGTTCGCTTAATTTTCCATATTATTGTAGGTAAGGTAATGTTACTTAATTTTAATTGATTGTCTATATAATCTGTCACATGTATAGAACTATAGCATGCATTAATATAATCTACGATTGCTTTAAATAATGATGTGATCATTTAAATAAACGTAGTCAGAAACGTTAAGAAACTAGTCGAATCACCATCTACTCTAATGAAAAGCACCCTTTGATAAGGTAACTTAATTTAGAATAACAAATCCATTCCCTTAATGGAGACCTTATTGCAAACGGGACCTCAGATTAATTTAATTAGACGTAAAGGAAGATTATGTTGTACGGAGAGCGACGCCATCTTGGTTAACTAAGTGTTGCTAGATACGAATAACATATTACGTTACTTTGATTAATTTTACTCTATTTTAAATTTTTTGTCTTCAAGTACTTATTCATGACTAAAGTTTATTAAATAGTATTTTAATCGACTTCAAAAAAGGAGGGGGTTCTCAATTCTGATATTTCTATTTTTTTGGGTATATTCGCGCGTATCTTAATTATTAATGAACCGATTTTAAAAAGTTTTTTTTTGATAGGATGTACTTACGAATTGGTGCCGTGTTTTTTTTAAATCAAAATAACGGTGAAAATTTTTCTCGGAAGTATACATTTAAAGTGTTTGAAGTAATTTTTTGAATTTTCTATGAAAATAAACTTGTCAATTAGTTATTTCCAAAAAAAAATATGATTGCGAGATATGTAACAAAGACAAGAAATTTTTCGTTTTAAAATAATAGAAACGTTTATGTGTAAATAAAAATAAACATTTTGATGAATATCGAAAGATCTGACGATAAGCGGCATTGACGCCATAATTGCATACATTCTGTAAACGAGAAACTTTTTTATGTTAAAATGATGACCGAGATTAAAAAACGATGAAACTTTATGATTCGACGATGGCTAAACGAGATGTTGGCAAGCTTAACCGGTAGTGGTGAGCTTGGGCCGTTAAAGACGTTATCGCCCACTAAACGGGGTTTAACTGGACAGTTTCAAATTTAATTGTTATCTATCGGAGATGCGTCTAGATCGCGAGATGCCCGCCGGCGAGTATCGGAACTGGTTTGGATATGCATAGATCGAGCCAACGCCCGCGTCCGATGGGTCTGTGCGAGCGATTCGGCATGTTTAGGAGTGCATTATGCCAGAGTGCACAATCAAAACATCCTTGTATGGATGTATAGATAGAATATATCGATTTTCAAGTTTATTCTTAAAGGAAATAACAAAAACCGACTACAAACGCCTCAAACGTGCACTTTTGAGTCATATTTTCCCTATTGAAATATCATTTGAACGACAAATTTCTAAAGTATCAAATAAAAAAAAGAACTTATTGCAAATATTCAGTTCTCAAATGGCGGAGGAACTGAATTGAAAACCCTCCTTCTTTTTTGAAGTCGGTTAAAAATAACGACTAATCTCAATGTAATTGTGACGTTATAATAATCATCATCATGATCAACTTTTATGTATTACAGTTTACGGAATATATTTTCTTTTAGATAGATTAACACTTTATTGCTCACATTAAACATAGTACAATTGACTAAAACGAAACTTATGAACTTAACGAGGGCAAGGGCGGCCTTATTGCTATAAATGTTCCAGGCAACCCTGTGGGACAGGAGAGGTTAGTTTAATTCCTTATTCTTTTGAGATTAAAGACTTATAAATCTTTTAATAAGATGATCCCATTTGAACCATATGTCTTAACGTATTGAAAGCCGGTCGATCGGTCGATCGGTCGGTCAGTCGAATGATTACAATATTTTAAAGATAAATCTCTTTATATAGTTATTCATTTCATTTGTACTCCATTTTTAGCACAAAAGCAGACTGGAATGAAACATGCCATTTTAATATTTTGTTGAAATCGTCAACCAGAGTAGTGTATACCGTTATTCAAATAAGCTAAGCTAAGAAGAAGTGCAGCAAAAGTTGTGCAAAGGTGGTAGAGCGTAACATCTTTGCACGGCTTTTACTGCACTTCTACTGCCACGCGTGACCAGGGAAACACCACCGCCCTTTATAAAGTCGGCATAAAAGTATGCATGAATCGCTTACTATCAGGTGAACCGTCTGCTCGTTTGTCTTCCTTTCCATAAATAACACACAATAAATTGTTAAACCATAGATATCGATGTCCAACCATACCGTATTCTGGTTATTAGCATACACAATCCTAAATTGGCAAAGAATTCCGATGTAGTACTAAGATCATTTCCATACGCCCTTGCAACTAACACGTTGACACCGAATAAGCAAGACATACAGAGAAACAAATTACATCGCATTTAACGTCAACCAATTCGTATTCGATTAAAATAAGGTTTTAGCAATCAATTAACTAAGTAAGTAACGGTATGTGCCGTTGAGGTATTAATTGACCGATAAATAAGCGCAACACCCGCGGCCGCACGGCTCTATTAAGATAATTGTAGTCCCAATATACAACGCTTGATAGCATGCAAATAAATGAATCGTGTAGTACTCATTTTGATACACACGATAAAATCTTGCTTGTATCTTAGTAACAATACTTCACTGATTAGTAAAATATAAGCACAGGCTAGGATTTTTAACACTACAATGTTTATAATTATATCTATCATATACTTCTTCCTATCATATTTTCTTTGGTGGTGTAAGGTATTTGATCAAGTTCAGATTTAACGGGTGTTTATATGAATATAATTATATTAAAATAATAAACTACAGTGTTTTTTTACTGGCAATAATGCTGTTCTTCTGTTTCGTAAGTCCAGACTAATTACTTCTAATTTAGTTATGACAATTTTTCACCTATTGGATAACGTTACCTGAAGTAAATTAAGAGAAGAACCTGAAGTAAAGAAAGAAGAAAAAAGTTTTTTTTTTTAATTCTTGTAATATCACTAATATTTTTTAATCATTTCAAATAAGCTCTGGGACTGTGCTATTCCAAATAAGCTAGGATATGGTTACCCGAACGGCGGAATTCGAACCCTCGACCACGCGATGGGTTGTCATGTTCAACCATTAGATTATAAACGCTTCAAATATTACAGACATAATGTATCAGAGAGAGATTTGACACAAATAACTTTAAATAATTTATAATTAAGTAATCACATTCAGCTATAAATAAAAATAACGGTGTATGGCAAACTAAAGCAACTGTAAATATCAAGATTTCCGATTGCAGTTTCACATCTGACGCTGAGGTTGAGTGTACACTTTATACCTTTTGACCATATTGAGATGGATGTCTTGTTAAGCAGATACATGTCTCGTTCGCGCATAATCCCTCTTAAACATCGCTCGTACGTCGAATTACACTGTAATTCTTGTATGTAATTTTGTAAACATCGTCGACTTGATTGTAAAGATGTTTACAAGGGTGTGCATTATTTACACTACGGGTCAATAAAGTGTAAGTATGGCTTATGTCAATATTGAAATTAGTGTAACGGATTTTACTGGACCCGAAAAGTGTCTAACGATGACGACGTGTTCAGATTAGGTCAAAGTCGCAAATTAATGCATATTATTAAGACTAGGAAAAATTGCTTATCTCGGTCATATATTTAGAATGATAGGCAAAATTGCGAGAAAGAGTGGAGTAGGCCGTCGACGAAAATCCTGGCTTCGGAATATTCGAGAACGTACCGGAGCAAAGAGTGCCACGAAATTGTTCCACCTCGCAAGAGAAAAGGAGTCCCAGTGTTCAGTGATTGATGGCATGAAGAAAAAATGAAGAATCGTTGTTTAATCGTAACAAAAGTTAATAAAAGTCATAATAAATTAATATTAAACATGTCGTTTTCAAATTAAATAAGAAATATTGCATATGAATTTATTTTATAAAATATTGATTAAAAAAAGTATTGGTCCCGCTGAGTTACGTCGCTTCTACTCAGGTCAGTGGCTTTCTTTCTGAACCGGAGGTAGTTTCTTTGACAATCAATAAGCAAGTGATTTTAATTATGATAATGTTTAAAAAAATAATGAAAGGAAATATATAAATAGAAGTCATAAGACATACATTGCGCAAATAAATTTGGTAAAACTTACTTTATCATACCACAATTTTAAAGGGCAACTGCTAAGTTTGTCATCAGCTCTTCTCTCGTGCTTTCCAAGGGGGTGTTTGCTTATAGTGAACGAATCTTTATGTAAAACCGGTCATAAAAGCGCAAGCGCCTATGTGAAGGAACATATTTTGATTTGATTTAGTGAAGGAACTATAAGCACATTTATATACGATTAGTGTTCTTAGTATCTTCAAGCAAACAATTCCACAATATGTACGCAATCCAATCGGTTCGAAGACGTCTGTTATTAGGGTTATAATACACTGAGCGGTTTTCAGACAGAAATTAGAAGACAATTTAATATATCGTACCACCATATACATAACCTTAATTTACTAAGTAAGTACGAGGACAATCTTTTATTGCATGTGGCAGGTGATTGCCCACCGCACTGTGTGTTTACGGCCTTATTTGATGTACAGGCCGTCGTACTGTCCGTCCGCCTGATCACTCCAACCGGTCCGATGGCGGTGACTCATGCGCACATGGCTCGTAAGTTTTCGGATGAGTTGCGGATGTATACGGATTTTAGCGTTGGCGGATTTCTTACATGATTACTTTTAATTAATAATAATCATTTTTACGAATGTGAGGTGGTAGAGCATAATGTCTTTTCACAGCTCGGCCGGGGAAGTATCACCCCCCTTCATAAAGTCGGCAAAATAAAGTTTGCATGACATTTAGGGTTGCCGAATGGCCATTCTTACCCTTTTTTTCCCACTCCTTTCCCCTCTAAATCGTTAATCCTGACAATATCCTATGTAATAAACCTATTGTATCCAATTTCTCGGGTTGACAACGCACTCGCGACTCTCCAGGGCGCCGTAAGCGCTTGTCACACACATCAGGTGAACTATCTGCTCGTTTTTCTTATTTTCTGTATAAAAAATTGAACTACAAAATTTGAATTATGTTCTAGTTATTCAATCTCCTGCAGTGACGGCGTTAGCAGTTTGTTTTTCGTAGTTGAATTAACACCTAAATTGCACATTCGACCAGTTTCAGAGACATATTCTATCGCTTATTTCAATAACGACCATCCACGTCATTACGAATATACGGCGGCATTAAAGGAATACCGTCTACTCCATTTAAGCCAGATGCATACCGAGATTCCGCGTGGGCCGTTTACATAAATTGTACGAGCAATGTCAGCGGCGAATTTAGCGTTGGGGGCCTGAGTATCCCACGGGACAATGCGTCCCTAGTCACGCTCGGGAATAGTCTGATCTCGACTCATTTTATACGCTCCGCTACCATTACAATATACTACCGCTACTATAACAATATCCTACGATGAATTTCTCATTAATATTAATTTTCAAGCTGCCCTCATGTTTGCCTACCGCCTGCTTTGTGTTCAGGATGGCCTACGATTTAGTGCTGCAGGAATTGTACTGCTGAGTTTATTTGCTACTACAGCCCGGGTTGTGTTGAGATTTATTTGAGAATAAAATGAACTGTTTACATGTAAATTTTGAATGATTTGTTTACTTGTCATTATAACAAGTATTATTTTAATAAAAAAAAATCGCAACCGATTTCAAACGCCTTAGAACGTTCATGATACATTTTTATACAGTTATTTTTATTGAAAAAAGAAATCATGCGTGATCGCCTTCAAATGAAGATGGATTTTTAAAGATCATTTCCTAATTTGCGCAGAAATCGGAGTACGTTTTGTATGTAAAAGATACGAACAGTGGGACATAAAACATCCTCCATTTAGGCTTCAGTAAAAATGGATTTAACGTAACTGCGATATCGAATAACTAAACTTTCAATCAGTCCAAAAAGGTATATTTTTACCGTAAAATATAATTAGCTTACACAATGAGAATATCTCAAATACATGAGAATATTAGAGCAAATAAGGGTATTTATATTATCTAGAATATTGTTTTCATAATACTGAACATTTACAATATATTACATGCATTTAGTATAGGAGTTATGCAGTGACGACGTTAGGCGTTGGCGTCGCCCGACCTCCGACGGCCTCGCAAAGGTTTTCAAAGTTCAGTCATTCGTAACTCGATAATAGTTCTGAACGCATGTATGTCTAGACAGGGTCACAGAGATGTCAGAGGTACTCATATACACTATATAGTACAGAGGTTCTAAATTCAAAGCCGTTAATATACTCAACAAGATTATTTTAGAACAGTATGATTGAACAAGACCAAAAAATAGTAATATGGATATTTTAAGTTAGATAGTTAAATATATCGTGTTGTAGGTTACAAAAGGAGTCTCGCAAAACTTATTTCGTGGAACGTCAAGATTTAGTCTAGCTGACGGCGGGACCAAATCTAGACGTGTCTAGATAATTTGGGGCTATGCCGTCGTTTATTGCCATTTGAAATTGCTAATAACAGCAAGAAGATAAACGTGTGTTTGCTAACGGAGGCCGAGGCGCATTTCCTCCCTTATTATGTTGGTAACATCCATTTATTATGTCGCTGTGAGCAAGCGCGAACACGGGTGATTAATGATTTTGGAACCGTGATAAATATCTAATACTAACAAAATAGTCACCCTTCAAATACCCTTCCGTTATATAAGTTGTAACGGTTCAAATTCCGCTACTTAACTTTATTTTTTTTCTCAAAAAGCTTACATTGGTAAAATATCTAAATAATATTTAGTAACTGACTGAACACTTGGATGTTGTGTGTGAAAATGCGTCTATTGATTTAGTATACCCGGCCTTTAAAGTTAATAAAAGAAAGATTTTTTTAAAGAAAACTCTTTAAAGCAGAGGTGAGCAACCTTTTATGACAACGGGTCAATTCAAACTTTGAAAATTCGGGCCAAAATCACTGTTTTTGGTAATATTTAAAATTGTATTTATATTATACTATATGCATCTATATTAAAACAAAACGCTTGGGCTGCATGCGGCCTGAGGGCTCGGGTTGCTCACCCCTGCTTTCAAGTCATCGGGATTACTGACAGAACTATATTACAAAGGAGTTAAATATTTAAGTGTATTTCATGGGACAATTTTCGCAATACTATGTTAGTTATTGCAACTATAGTGTCACGACAATAGGAAGTAGCGTCAGCATTATTTTTCAATCAGCAGCCGTTACGGTCGGCATAAAACTTAAACGCGCCCTCTGCGTACCTCGGCTTACCTACCGAGTTATTTATTTTACGACGGACAGACTTCGACCACTGTTATTTCAGGACTATCAATGTTTGCAAAGTAATTTATGGAGTACCTTGTTTAAAGGTTCCGACGTAATGCTCAACCTCTTCTTTCTACATAACTGTATTACAGACTTTCTGGTAATGCTTAGATATATTGCTAAATAACATTAAAATCCAAAAATATTATGTACAATTGTCCCCTTACTATGTTACTTTATGAAATTGCTAACACATAAAAATAAGTAATTCAAAATGCTCATGTTTGTACTTCTCTAATCTATTCGGGAAAGGGCATTTTCATGATTTTTTATTTGGATGTTTTTTTTTATTAATTTATAATTATCATTAATGCTATAAAACACAAAATACGAGTAAATTTATACAGAAAACTGCGAAATCAATTTTCATAAAGAAAAATTTAAAAAAGAAGCTGTAATTGACGAAGAAATCAAAAAACATACATTAAAATATATAAAAACATGTTATCTCTTTCTTTTTTAAAGTTGGTAAAAACGGTTCGGTTTTGAAATTTGGTTCAAAAGTTTAAAAGTATCATATAAGCCATCAAACATGATAAATGCCGCGTATGCCGGTAGCCGCCATTGCGTGTCGGAATTAATTGATACACCTGTTGCCCCGCGGTGCATCGCGGGGCTTCATAAAACACCACTCGGGCCCCTATTCTCAAGTCGTGCGATAAAATCGAACGAACGCCGAAGGGGCGGAACTATACGCCTTATCTTTAAACGGTAAATGAAGAAAATTTTACGTGTCCTCGGCTACTTGTGTTTAACAAGTAATGAAAGATATAATAAACATAACTAATATTGTCGCTATAAAGAATACCGTGAGATTCCGGCGTCACTTTCTGCCACGCACGACATCTTTGTGGAATCAATTGTCTCCAGCGGTATTTCCGGACCGATACAACTTTAGGACCTTCAAGAAGAGAGCCTATTCCTACCTCAAAGGCCGGCAACGCTCTTGCAACTCTCCTGGTGTTGCGGGAGTCCATGGGCGGCGGTGACCACTTTCCATCAGGTGAGCCGCTTGCTGGTTTGCATCCCTCTCTGTATAAAAAAAAGAAAGTTTAAGGAAATGGCAGAAGAATTAAGATACAGACAAGCATTTTATATCAACAAAAATAAAAAAAAATAGACTGTACATTGTAACATTGCTATTAATTTTAATCTTAGTAACCTATGACGATGAAAAATACACGTATATATAAAAATCGATATAAATAAAGATATCGTTAAATAATAATCATATGATATGGACCAAACAAGATTGAAAGACAGCTAGAGAGGGATCTGCACAATTACTCTTCTAAACATCGGTTTATGAGTTCCATTACTTGCTCAAACATATTATTGCAGAACCTTAAACAGGCTTATTCAATGGTTGCTGTTCATAACATTTAGAATGTACTTCAAATGCATTTAGTTTTGCGTGAATATTCTACACTTAATCTTAGTGAAGGATTAACAAAAAGTACATAAATGTGCGTAAATTTAAGATATCTTCGTAAATATGCAACATGATTATATTCACAAAAAATTAAAAAAGCGACTTCAAGTTCAAACGCTTTAAAAGTGTCCTTTCCGGGACATGTTTTTTCCGTTACGTTGATTTAAAAAACAATTTAATTAATTAATTAATAAAAAAAAATTTAATTAATAAAAAAAAAAGTTAATTTAAAAAACAAAGTAATTGACCGATTTCTGCATGCTATGTATGCCATGCTAAGTATGCCCATTTATATAAAAAATAATTTTTAAACTTGGTTAGTAAATGGTGGAGATACGCGCAAACATACATAAAAAAGAAATATCCGAATAGAGAATCTTCTCGTTCTGAAGTCGTTTAAAAATGTGTCCAAGAAAATTATGCTTTTCGTGTTTAAATTATTTCGATTGAGTAAAAATATTACGGGTTGTGATTTAATTTGTAGGAAAAAAATCTTGTCGTAGTGTGTGTACCGGATGTCGGTTGAAAATCGGAAATGGCGGATTTATTCCTCTGGTAGTTGGCGCGGCGTATTTTATGAATAATATGAATATTTAATGGGGGCCAGTTTAACGCCTGAAGGAATTACGCTGGCTTTCTTGTGACTGCTGTCTAAGAATCAATTGGTTTAAACCGTTTGGTCACTTTCGATTATGCTATCGAACAATTTGAATTGATTTTTAAGATCAAAAATAGATTTTACTAAAATTAACTCGAAATTTAATTTAAAGGTAATCGCTACAGAAGATGAAATAAGTAGTGAAGTGATAACAATATAATATAAACCAATAATATAATATGCGTTTAGGACAAAAATATTATTTATTATGTAACTTAAATCTTAATTTAATTTAAGGGCAATTCCTACAGGTCTTACTTTTACTTTGCAAAATTAATCGCACTATTTATCATTATAATATGCATTTAATTTGTGCAAGACAAAAAATATTTGTTTTATTAACTTCTGGATACTACTTTAACTTCTCTTTATGAATTTGAAATCACAAAGTATTGTACTTGTTTTGCGGCCAGTGCACAGATGATTAAGCTCCCGTTCCCTATATTCCGTTTATTCCAATGTACGGGTGAGTAGATTGAGCTGATTACAACTTACTCCCCAAGTAGCGCTTATGTAAATGGCCGCTGCGGGGCTCGCTTAATGTCTGGACTTATGTCGATAGCCTTCGGATGTCTCTTAGAAACTGCGATTGTATATCGCATAGTAATCCGTAAGATATATCAGTGGTTCAAAACGCAATTCTAGGCAAAAGTAGAATAGGTTAATATTCCTAATGGGATTGGGTGGAGAATTCTGAAGTGGTTTCAATCTAGGGTCTAAAGGACAGAGATAGTAAAAAAATATTATGGTATTTATCTGAAGTATCGTAATATGTTTTTTTACGGAATGGATGACAAACGAGCAGACGGTTCATCTGATGTTAAGTGATCCCGTCGCCTATGGATACACACAACATCCAAAGAACTGTGTATGCGTTGCCAACCTATGAAATTGCATAAAACAAGTTTAGTGGATAGTATGGGTCGGGAATATAATAAGGATTAGGAGGAGAAAGGAGTGGGAAAAAAGATGGAAGGAATGGTCATCCAGTTACCCAAAAAATCATTTATTAAGGGTAAAATTATATATTATATACTAACATATGCAAATTTTACACATATTATACTTTACTACATAAAACATATAGTAAAGTGAAAGTTATGTCCATATGTATATATGTGATCAATGTAGACCATTGACATATATAACACCTATGCGCGGATGATTGTGTTGTCAGTGTTGAGGAGGTCAACTGCGCTGTAATAAATATTTTTCTTTTATATAAATTAAAAAAATGAATACTATCATACCTTGTGAAGTCAGATTGTAAATAATAAAATATTTTGGGTATTTTAAAACTTACGTGATCTTGTATTTTGCCTTCCGTGGGCGTATCGGGACAACTTTCAACTGCATTAAATTAATGTTCCACAGACGTGTGGGTGGTTAAAACCGGCGTGCGAGATATAGTGTTTTTAGCTTAATTTAGCTTTAAGTGTATGCAAATTTTAAATACGTGAGGTTTCATAGGAGGAAACATTTTTGTGATAATTTTGAAAAAACTATGTTTTGATACAATAGAAAGATACAAAAAGTTAATATTATTTTATAGCCAATACTGAAACAAAAATAAATAGTTAACAATAAAAAACAAATATCCTGAAAACTAATCCATCCTTCGAATTCAGTTTATCCTTTTGGGTTGCAGAGTTCGGATGCCAGTCGCTTCGGGTAAAAACTGAAATTCAGGTAATATTTGGGTGGATTAGAAGCCGACCCCAAGTAACTTGGGAAAAGGCTAGGAGGAG
>JAOCPS010091323.1:0-15795 GCA_025505425.1 Graphium colonna | reverse complement strand
ACGAGTTAGGGATCTCCAAGAAACGAGCGTACTCTTATCTTAAAGGCCGGCAACGATCTTGTAACTCCTCTGGTGTTCCGGTAGACCATGGGCGGCGGTGATCGCTTAACATCAGGTGAGCTGCCTGCTCGTTTACCTCCTTTTCAATAAAAAAAAAGTATTTTAATTCAAAAAATATGTTTTTCCGGTATTTATAACCCGACTTTCAAAATTAAAAATGTTTGTATTCGGTTCATATAAACCCGAAAAATCGATAAACATATACAAATAATGCATACAGGCTTCACACCTATATTTTTGAAGTTGGTAATATATTGTTGTGAAACCACTTATTTCATCAATGTATCATTACTATAATAGTAAATGAACGATACGTAAAAAAGAGTAAATAAACATTATACGTAAAAACTTAATATCGTGACATTTGTCAAAAAATTTATAAAGTTAAAAAAGAGTGAAGGGGCCCAAGCATTGCTTTTACTTATTTTTAGTTCTCTTGCATTGTTTATAGTTTGTAACATCATAGTCAGAAATAGGAAAAGTTGCTGACTGCACAAGCTTCTCCCAATCCGGTAACACTATTAAAGTGGCGGCCCGAGCCGAGGCTCCCCCGGGAGCGCTCGAGCTTAGCAACTCATAAAGGTATAGGCCCAGCGCCCCGAGCGCCACTGGCCACCTCACGTCCGTAGGAGCTGCACAGGCCCCTCAGGCCAGCAGTGATGATACCCGCGCCAAAAAAAAATGCACAAGCTTATTTACATTCTGGTTGGTTAAAATTTTCTAGTACGTAAATATGACTCAGGAAATTCGTTAATTCTACAATAATAACACCTACTTAACCTTTCCAACTTAAGTTAATAAGTACAAATGTATGCAAGAATGATATACAGGCTGATTGTCGAATTAGTGAAGGATTGTAGTATGTAGTATGTAAAAAGTAAACTAAGAAAAGGGAGATTGACAAATGACTTTCGGAACGACAGGGCTTTTAATAGTTCTCTTGCTTACTATTGTAATTTTATTGGTTTTGGTGGAAAAATACTTGTTTTATTTGGGACAAGATTTATTTTTAATTATTGACGCGACTACATGTATTGTTTTTTTTATATAGAGAGCGGGAGGAAAACGGACAAGCGGCTCACCTGGTGGTAAGTGATTATCGCCGCCCATGGACTCCCGCGACACTAGAAGACTTGCAAGAGCGTTGCCGGCCTTTGAGGTAAGAATAAGCTCTCTTCTTGAAGGTCCCTAAGTCGTATCGATTCGGAAATACCGCTGGCGACAGTTGATTCCACAAAGGTGTCGTACGTGGCAGAAAGTGACGGGGGGATTTCACAGGGAATTTTGGGAAGTTTTGTTATTGTTTTCTTATATAGATAAAAAATATTTTAATATGATCAGGAAATTACATAAGTCAACTGTTAGGACAATATGAAATATTGTAGCAATATAAAAATAAATAGCCTACCGTTTTTTGTCGGTTTGCTGTTTGAAGTTGGTGAAAAAGACAACCGCCGCTTTAGAGTGAACTATATTTTCAACGTTCCTCAATACCACATGAACGCGTCTCCGAGCAAACTCCATTATTGTTGACTCCAATATCTGAAATAAACAACGAAAATAAGACGAACGACGAAATAGTACAAAAACACATAAACTATGAAAATTGTATCTTAGTTATAACGAACTGAAATTATTTGTATACTTAAGAGAATTAGCTGATTATGAATAAATAATATCACATGATATGTGGAATCCATTAAACCAGAGTCTCTATGTAAATTTTATCGTCGGTACTACGCATCGGACTAGAAATTGCCTTTGCTCAACTGCGGCCCAATCTTCACTAAACATTTATAAAATCATTTAAATGTAGTAAATACATTTTTGTTCTTTAGAATTACGCGGATATTAGACATTGTAAGATTAAACAATTTTACGGATTTCGCTGTAAAGGGATTCGAAATGTCGGATAATAAAAATTAAAATAGGTGGTAGAGCATAACAACTTTTTACAGCTTTTGCTGCACTTCTACGACCATGCTTACCCGGGGAAATACCGCTGCCCTTTAAAAAGTCGGCATAAAATAAAGTATGTATGTCTTTTGGGGATGCCGGATAGCCATGTCTACCCTTTTCTTTTCCTATTCCTATCCTCTTGAAATCCTTAATCCCGACCCCATCCTATCCTATAAACCTATAATATCCGTTCTCCCAGGTTGACAACGTACTCGCAACTCTCCGGATGTTGCGTTTATCTATGGGTCGCTTACCATCAGGTGAACCATCTGATCGTTTGTCTTCCTTTTCATAAAAAAAACTGCAATAAAATCTGTATAATTGATCAATTTAAAAACGTAATAAATACATGTTAAAACATTGGTGTTCACAAGGTAAAGAAATACTGGTTTAGATGCTGTTATTTGTCATAGAAACAAGTTCGTTTCGTATTAGTATCTATATAATTTTAAAAAGGTATTATTTTAAAAAGGACGGTTTAAACATAATTATTCGAGCAACTTTAAAACAGGCACAATGCCAAGGGAGCTGGCGCATTGTGTTGCAGAATTTCAACCGTGGTGGTCACGATCCTCAGTCATGAGGTTGCGACTACAAAGATGATAGAGATTTTAAAAATTAATCTATATAAATAGCATTTTGTTGGCTTAATGTGTAAACCTGCTTATGCTATAATAAGTAAATTTACAAGAGGAACAAAACACATTTTTATAAAATTAAGATTTAATTTTACGAGAAAATCTTCAACTCTCTCCTTCAGCAGAGGAATGAACAATACAATTCGCTTCCATCTGTGTATGACCAACTTCTAGAAACTTCTCCTTCTTTTGTTCTATGATTAAGTTGTTGTTTATAGCTGTTAATGGCAATGCATTGGACATTGAACATTTTTAGTTTGGATTGATACAACCATTGCTATAAAAAAAATTGATGGTATTGCATGATGATATTGATTACATTCTCGTAAAATCTTGTTTTTAATTAAATACCCATATACTTGAATATCATCAGAATTTAAAGCTATCTTTAATAGCTATCTTTTTTTTAAACTGTGAAAGCAATGTGTTTGGGGCTTTGGTCGAAAATATAAACCAATCATGTTTGGTTTGGATGCTGTCAAAACTGCGTGCAATCTTTTTCACCTCTAGCTTTGTGTTTCTTAATTTGATGATTTATATTTTCTTCAGACTTATTATGATGTCATTAATTTATAATAAAATTTGGCAATTTGCTTTACCAGCTTTTGCGATATTTTTTCTTATTCTTTATTGTACATAAAATATACCAATAACAAATTAGGACATCAAAATTATACGAGAGACGAGCTCAACCCTAGAAAGATTTCTCTTCCGGCAGACCTAGAATACGAAAGAAAACAAGAGAAAGAAAAGAATGAAAGATGACAAGAGATAGGTTAGTAAGTAAGTGTGTACAAACTAAGACTTACAACTAATTATCAAATGCAGAAGATAACAAAAAAAGATTTTTTGTGGCCTCGAATGGTGAGAAAATCGACGGTCAAAAATGGATTTAGCACGGTTACACTCTTAAGCCGATGATATATTTTATATGTTAGCAAACTTACAGTATAATATCGACATGAAACATTTTTATTTTCAAGATTATTAATAACATTACTAAAATTCCCTGAAGTAAGTATTAGTAATTTATAATATCGTTTAATAGGAGCCAAGAAATTCGCAACTTTCAAGCAAAGTTAAGAAAAACTTTCAATCTTGCAGTGGGTTCTACTTCTAACTTTACTAAAATACCATTCACCATATTTAAACCAATCTTTCGTCATTCATATATATTATCATTAGAAATACGATTAGCATTACAAGTATATGATAACACATATTTTAATAGTTTTTATTAAATAAATACACGTTTAAAGCCATATTTGTGTTCGTAAGTACTTGTTATATATAAGAAGTATCAGGTTCTCGAAAAAAAACTTATTTAAAATGTGTCTTAAGGTTCAAAAATCTTAGTTTAAACGAAATGTCAATGATATTGTTATACATACACCCTAATTGATATACATAGTTTCAAACAAAAGTGACAATTAAAACTGTTCTTTATTTCAAACGTCTAAATTTCATATGACATATTTTTTTTGTCATACGAATTCAACATTACGTACATGAAATAAAATTCCTTTTTACAAAACAATATCCAACCCGAGATAAAAATATGATTGAAGTTTTTAAAAAAAAATTGTACTCAATTTGACATTGTGCCATGGAAAATTTTTATGGCGATGATTTTGTTTCCAGGGTTATTTATATATAAATGGTCAAAGAACGAATATTCTGATATTACCTTTGATATTTTGCTGCAAAGAGGACAACATCAAAAATCTACACTGACAATAATACACATCTTACTTCTTCCAATAGCTTAACAGGAGGCCCAGGTAGGACAGTTGCCATGTCCATCATAGTCCTAGCTTGTCCCAGCATCACCAATGGGTCACCCTGTGTCGATACAGCGCTTGTCATTGCCTCTTCTGCAAGGCGTTGCGCCAGCTCTGGACTCATCCCTTTAGCACCGCGCTTTGACTTATAAAAAAATAAGTTGTTAGTCATATTGATAGTCATACAAGTTTGCTAGTGATAAGAAGATGATATTATGAATTACTAATTGACTTGGTGGTCTAGGCTCTGCTTTGCAAATTGAAGGTCGTTGGTTCGAATTCTGCGGAGGTATAGTGAAGCCGATCATACGATTACCTCAAAATTAATGATCCAAACGTTGGATGGGTATGTAAAAAGTTGAACCTGATTGCCAAGAACACATTGACAACCTTTAAGGGATGTCAATGCCTTCTTATATCCTGACACCACATCCATCCTTCGAATTCGGTTTATCCTTCTGAATGCGGAAGTGAGATGCCAGTCACTGTATTAAAACTGATATTCTGGTAATAACTGGTTGGATTAGAACCGACCCAAAGTAATTTAGAAATAAGGCTATGAGGAATAAAAATATGCTGATTGACTTAATTTTTACCTGATCAACAAAGCCAGAGTAAAGGCGTCATGATTTCAGCAGCTTATATTTGAACGCGTGTATCCGTGTATGATTTGTGCTTATGGTTAAGCTATTAGTTCCATATCGATGATTAAGTATTTTTAAACAACAAAAAAAAAATAAGATGCAGTTATGGACCAACAAAAAAAGTAAATTTTGTTTTTAAAGATTATGAACTTATTGCTATAATTATTAAACTGGTCAAAATAGTTCATCTAAATTTGGAGTTCGACGTTTCGCTGTGGTGTCTGGGGATTTTAATAAAAAATATTTTGCTATTATCATCATTACTATTTCATCAGTGTTTTCACCTTTCTTCTTGTCCAGCATTTTATGACCAAGATAATAATTGGGCAGTAGTTTAAGATACTCATCATGTACCTTCAGGGTTATCAAGCAAGAAACGTAGCAGTACAGTTATTTAAATATTGAACTAGACGACCAATGCTGTTCCGTAGCAACTTTAACGCTTTACTTCTCAATAAATAAATCCTTTAAAAAAATGTGATAAACAACTTTAACTTTAAAATCGATTAAAGTTGTCTGTTCCATTTGTAAATTATTGATAGTATGATATTTTACCTTTTCAAATTCCATGCCCATTTTCCGTACAAGTCTTGCTGCCTTTACATTACCGCCATGTATTATTTTCCAGTTGGCAAGCCTTATTCTTTGCAGTTCTAAGTCATTATTATACGCGTAGACTTCGGCTTTTCTGAAAAACACATGTTAAATTAATTTTTTAACGATTCGTTGCTTAATCTGTATCTTTTTGCCAGGTAGATCATAACGTCCTTTCATAACTTTTGCTGCACATCTAAGGCCACTCTCGCCCGGGGAAGTACCACAACCCAAGTCGGCATAAAATAAAGTATGCATGACTTTTGTGGATGCCGGATGGCCATGTCTACCCTTTTTTCCCTCTCTTATAACCTCCAAATTCCGTCATCCCTACTCTATCCAACAAATCCATTCTCTCCAATTTCCTAGGTTGACAACGCATTCGCAACCGGATGTTGCGTGTGTCCATGGGCTACGGGATCACTTACCATCAGGTGAACCGTCTGCTCGTTAGTCTTCCTATCCATAAAATAAATCTTAACCTAATTTATGTAAACTAACAAGCTTGTTCTATGTTTAACGAAGTCAGATTGATTATTTCATGCACGTCCTTTCATAATTTAAATTCAAAAATATTTCGTCAATGGTTTCACTAACATGCGTTCTTTAGCGAAATTATATAAGGAAATTGAAAATAGCAAGTTACAGTTAATATACAAAGGTTTAGCTGAAAATAAAGTACTACGTTACTACGTCTAGGTTTTTTTACGATTGAATATCTCAGTACATTAAGTCCGTCTCGGCGACAATAAATCGCGCGGCGAGGGCAGTTAAGAATGACTTGAACTGCAGCCAGCTTTTTTTGCCTTTACGTTTGTCTACACTGTTCGTATTCTGTGAGGTAATGTTAAAGAGGGTGTGGATAACAAATGAGTTCAAGAAGTGATATCAGTTCTATAATTTTATTTTAAGTTCAGAAAATCACGATGCAACGTTTTCAGTTTCAGGAAATGATTAACAATTAGTAACTAAGCTACAATACTATCCAAATGTGAGGTTTTGTTTGCACGAATAACATAATTTTATATTTTGTGATAGATATCCATCTGGTTGCTAATTCAAATGCCATTATTTTTTAAGGTAAGAATAGCTAGACTAAACAAAATGAAAATGCAGAAGAAACACGTGAGTAGTAAACTAAGATTATTTATGGATTATGTTCTACGTATATAAATTCGACTATCATCAGAGATTTATTATGTAATTTGATTTTCCTAAATAGTTTATATAAAAACGTTGTACAGCTTTTTTGTGTATTGGTAATTCAAAAAATATGACAAACATGTAAGTTGTCTGTAAACGAATTTGCTTCTATAAGCTGTTCAGTCTATAGTTATAATCTTGATATTCGAGTGTTCAGTAGTAGTTTGTTTTTCAAATCAAAATAACGGCGAACATATGTTTCGAAACTACACATTTAAGGCGTTGAAGTCGATTTTTGTAATTTTCTGTGAAACTGAACTTGTAGTTCCAGGCAACCGTCTAGAATCTATTTATTACGTCTAGAATTTTTGTAAGTCATCCTATGTCTTTTAATAATTTATTTTTTTAAGATATTATTTGTACTAATACTGCCTGCTATTACCTATTTTTATAATAATAAGATAATTTATTTGACAGACTAAAATATACATCATTCATTGAAGTCCTGATTTATGAAATAGCGTTCCAGCTCCTTCCCTTTAATTACAATATCGTCTGCGTACAACTGTATATCAGTTACATATATTAAGAGAAATAATATCTACATAGTACAAATAAAACAAAATTGAGTTAGATCTTTAATTTTATTTAGTCAACGGATTGACAGTTATCGTTATACATACAAAAACTGTGGTTCCGTTTAATTACTCCTCATTAATATAAATTTCTAATTCGCGCCTAGTTTTTTGTCACACAATTCTGTTTTCTATAAATATAATACGCAAGTAGATGGAATGGATTTCCTCTACCGTGTACTAAGACCGCAGAATCGAATACTAGTAGACAAGTACGAGGACTACTGGCGGTAGATTTCATTACGCGGTTTCAGGGCGGATATAGGTTCCCGAGACATCGCATCTTAGCAACATCTGTTCCGTTTATTATATCTATTACAGTTACTAAGACTTTATGTGATGGAACCTTGTATTTATTACCAGGTTTGTGTATAAAATATCGTATTATCTTTTTGTTAATTTTTTTCACTTTTACGTCAAATTAACGTACTAAGCGCCAATTGCCTAATGTTAAAGGATAAGGAAGTCCGATCACGTGAGGGTTCGAATTCCGCCACTCGGCTATTGTCGTATACCGTATCCTAGAAAAAACCTAGAGCCTAGTTGGAATGATTAAAAACATAACTAAATTTCAAATTTGACAAGGACATTTTCACAGAAAATTACAAAAATCGACTTCAAACGCCTTAAAAGTGTACTTTATCTTCCGTTATTTGGATTTTAAAAACAACCTACTAATCAGATTTTTTAAAAAAAATTCTGGATTAAGGGAAATTTTATGGAAGTGTTGTCAGATAAAAAAAAATAATTAGTTCATAAGTCGCGGAGATATGTGTAAAAATTCCTAAATTTTGTTATTTTTATTTAGGACTAAACTATTTTGAACCGATTCTATTGATAAAAAATATTCCATTATATAAATAAAGAATTTTTGGAATTGTTTTATAAATAACGGAGATACGCGCAAATATACATAAATTTAATTTTGTTATTTTGATTTTGAACAAAAACTGTTGAACCGATTTTCTTGAAAATTTAAAAAAAAATTAATTTAAACTTAAAAATTTCGAAGACCATTCCGGAAGAATTCTCTTTAAGACGAAGAAATAATTTTCAAAATCAATTCATAAATGGCGAAAATATTCACGAACGTACATAAAAAAATATATACATTCGAACCGACCTTCCTCATTTTTTGAAGTTGGTAAAAATACGACAGATAATGATGAAATTTTGCGTACATATTGGCCAGGGTCTAGAAAAAGTTGTTAAGCATCATTCTTACGAAATAAAGTCGTATTTCTGAATTATGAAGTATAGTAAATTTTAGACGGTAGATGTAATAACTACACCATACCGTCATAAATAAAGTAAAAAGAATATACTGTATTTAAAATGAAAATTGAATATTACCTAAACTAAACTGATTACAAAATTTAACATTAATTTAATAGAAAAATCTAGCATGTAACAAATATACGTTGACGTACTTGTTCCTCTTCGCAGCGCTAGCTCTCATGTCCTCAGTATAGAGCTTAAGAAGTAGCGCTTCTTCTTGAATCTTCATGTTTTGCGCATCGATTCGAGCCGTCCATTTATTGTTAGCCTGATAATGAATGCATAATATTAATATATGTCATTTGAATTAAATATACCTATAATATCTGAAATATATGCAAAGATATGTGTTGTATGTTTCCATACAGTAGAGCATATATATAATGCCTCTCTTTAAGGTAGGTACGACCGAACTAAACATGAAGCTGGCTAAAAATAGCTGAAATAAATTATCCCTCGTTTTATATAATATATTTTTAATTTTTTTTACAAGCCGGAGATCGCGGGTGCGACTTTGTGTTTTTGTTTCTTGGTTGGGTTAGGGCAATGCGGGCTGATCAGCCGATTGTCTGAAAAGAAAAATGATCCATGCGTCGGATGGGCATGTAAAATGTCGGTCCCGATTGCCAAGAACATCTTTAGTAGTCGTTATAGGATGTCAATGCCTTCAAATATCCTGACAACTAATCGATCCTTCGAATTCAGTGTATCCTTTTGGGTTGCGGAGGTCAGATGCCACAGTCGCTCTGCGTAAAAACTGAAATTCAGGTAATATTTGGGTGGATTAGATGCCAACCTCAAGTAACTTGGGAAAAGGCTAGGAGGAAGAAGACTAACCTATCTTACTGATATAATGGTAATGTATTGAGAGTAATGCATCCAACACATTTCTGATGTTTTACTTAAGACCAGATCGACCACTGACTTGGACACTTTTTTGTTATTTATATATGTGTTTTTAGACAACAGTAAATTTACTTCATTTATCTATAAATGAAGTAAATTTACTGAATAGTTTAAGTGAAATGTAATAAAATGATGAACGTTGGCCATGGACATGTAAAATATGTGCATTGCAATTTTGTTCAGCTTAAACAGCTAATAGGATTGGCAAGGAAAATTAAATACGCAAATATGCCGTAAAACAAAATCGTTTTACGGTGAATTTGTGTACGCGGTGGTACCTACCCGGTTAAGCGGTCTGATACATGTAGCAAAAGCTATCCGTGACAAGGTTGAGTACCTTAGAGTTTACAATGTATGATATTTTAAATATATTTCTTGGTTATCTTATAACGGGTACATGATACCTACCTCGTCTTCTTTCATTTTCTGCTTCAACTCTCTCTCCTGTTTGAGCCTGTTTAGCCGCTTCTTTTCGTTCGTGCGCCACAGTCGCACCATTGTGATCTTCCTTCTAAGCTCGAGCTCCGCAGCAGCTTGAACTCTCTGTTTTATTCTGTTCTCCTTCTCGCGCGCGCGTGCAGCTCTCTCTCTGCGCTGCTTCTCATTGAATTCGGTGAGATACTTCATCCTGTTGCGGATCTTCCTTTCTTGCTCTTTCGCTCTGAAAATTGCAAGTAATACGTAATAATGTGTAATTCAACAAGGCGAATTACAAGTCGCTAAGAATACTGTCAGAATCTCTACGACGATGAAAGATTTAAATTATTTTACCATGTAGCAGGTTCAGCAGTTTGACGCGTTTAAGGATGTGCTACGACTGTATATAAAATGGCGTTAAAAGAGCATTACTTAGGATTTTATCTGTTAACTGGCAAATAAGTATGTCGACATTATATAGTCGGCATAAAATAAAGTATGCATCACTTTTGGGGATACCATGTCTACCTTTTTTTTCCACTCCTTTTGCTTCCAAATCCTTAATCCGGACCCATCCTATCCAATAAACTTATTCTATTCAACTTCCCAGGTTGTCAACGTACTCGTGACTTTTCGGACGTTGCGTGTGTTTATGGGCGACGGGATTGCTTATCATCAGGAGAACCGTCTACTCGTTTATCTTCCTTCCCATTAAGAAAAAAAAATAAAAACACATATCATTGAAAGTAAAAGGTATATTCAAATTGTTTATGAACTGAAGAAATAACAAAAACTTTTGAAAAAAAAATACGCAATTACTCTGCAAAGAACTATTCAATACATGCAGTGCAAATCTTTTATTCCTGTAACGTGGAGACGGTATTCGAAAGCACGGTTAAAACACGGCTCAGGCACAACGCTCCGATGCGTACTTTTAATTAAGATGCGCGACGGCTGGCTGCACGAGCTCTTTGATTCCCTCAGCATTCGTGACACGATTTTTACCCCGGCTTCTACGTCCCTTGATGTCTAAAGCAGCGAAATGCGCAGCGCATGGTTTTATTTGATAACTTGCAAAGTTTTCTGAACATAATCTACAAAAAAATCAATCAAAAAGTTTGACAAATTAACAATTTTTATAGCTTATGATGCTTATATACGTTTGACACGGAAAACTTTATAATACGTTTCTTGGCCCTAAAGTTTTATGAGAGGTTTTTATAGGCAGACAAAGGACATCTGGACTAATCAATTCAGTGATACATAAAAACATATATAAAGGGTAAACATACATTAGGTATTCATTAACCAAATTGATGCTACTATATAAATGTGTCGTATTCTTACTGTACATTTAATTGTATTTTCAAAGGAGGCATCTGATTTGGAGTCGTTCTTTCCAATGTAGTGAAATATTTGCCAAATGTTATTGTATACATTTTGTAGCTAAATGTAAACAAATTAGAATTTTTATCATGATGCAAAATAAATTATTGGCGTAAATCGAAAAAAGTAAGGTTATAAAACTCAACAAACATCAAGCGATGAATGTATTATATTAACTGATTTGAAAAAAAATTTACCTGACCACTTCTAAAATAGACCCACAATTTTTTTAAAAAAAATTTAGTAAATCATTTGTATAGTTTTAAATTGGTAGTTAGTCTTTAAAATCAAAATAACGTTGTTCGCTCGAACTGATATGCTCTCTTTTCACTTAAAAGTTAATCAATTTCAATGCAAAAAAAGGCCAGTGAAAAACTTTACTTCAGCCCAAGGATTAAAAGGACAATGCCCAAAAGTGTTATTAAACAGTGTCATGCATCAAGATCAAAATTATCTAGTAATAATTGTTACAATTTCTCACGATATTACGGTTAATGTATTTAATTTTTGAACAGGAAATTTAATTTCAAGTATAAAAGTATGAATTTTGCTTTATCTGTATGACGTTTCCATAATTGGTTATAGAAATGTGTAATGCAAAAGAAATAATTTTTGATGAATCTGTATTTCGATTTTATATAATAAGTCTAGTCTCCAAAAAAAAATGTATAAGTTTGATGCAACTTGGTACGGTATGTCATACAAAAATGGGCATTGTTCTTTATAGATAATATAAAGATATAATCCTTAATAATAAGTAGAAAAAGATAGAACGTTATGTGTTCTTATTTTTTTTAAACAAATTGCAAAAAAGGTATAACGTTTTACGCATATCTTTACTTTGCAAAAATTTTATTTGCGCCACTTGTATTGTAATTCTTGGCATTGACAGATCTAGTGTCAGTCAATTTAAGTCCGTGTTTCGTTGAAGGGAACCCCCTAAATGCCCTAACAATTTAAATTGCTTAATAACTTATTGATATATTCCAATATCAATATTCTTTAGGGTGATTGCTTCCTACACGTATAAGTAATGGCTGATAATTAACACCATTTAATATGTATAAAGCTTTACTAATATATTAAAGGTGAAGTTTATTTATGTGATTGAAAACGCTAATCTCAGAAATTAGTAATCCGAATTGAAAAATTCTTTTAATGTTGGTATAGCCCATTTATCGATGAAGGCTAACTAACACTAACTTTTCACTATGACCAGGAGTTAAGCATCAATGAAAAATAAGCATTAATAAAGATATTTTTTTTCAGAAATTATACCAAACATCAATATTTAAAGTATAGAAGACGATAGTTTTCAGTCTAGTAGGTAATCTCTAGCATTTGCAAGGAAGTATTTTGTTGCGTATAGTATAGATACATGGAATTAAATGCAGTCAATCATACTGAGTTTCAAATAGATTTAAATATAGATTTTGTTAAGATAGATGGATATGCCTTTGGCTTAAACAAAGTGAATTACACAATAAGGATATAAATTTACCAACATAGATGAAATCCATACAGCAATGTTTGAAAAAAGGCTAAAAAGAAGTAAAAATAATGAAATACGTCAGATGCACAATTTTGGTGTAATATTTTAAATTGCTATTATTGTGAAAATAATTAATCTAAACTTTATTTTCTATTTTCTCAAACGATAGGGCCAATAATTGTAGTAGTAATTGTTTTAATGGTTATTCAACGTAAAAGTAACAGGAAAATGTAAAAAGAAGATATTCTATAGCAATTATTTCAGGATAAAAAAGGAAGTATTAATAAAAAGAATGATAGGCTTTATTATAGCGCTTTTATAAGTTCAACCGAGCTATCAGCGTTTTGTTGATCAAAAGAAACTGCCCCTCTTTGTAATGGTTAACTCAATCAATATGGCGATTAGGCTTTTGTTAGAGAATATTTCCTCAATTTCTTTGAGAATAAGAAAAGTTGTTCCAATACATGCTATAGCAAAAATCCACTGAAAGATATGAGATAGCATTTTTCATCAATTCTCAAATATAAAAACTCTATTTACTTATTTACAACACTTATCAAAGTTACCCAAATCTGCATATATTTAAATTATGTCTATACTATGTTACAGCAAGTGAAGCTATTAGCAAAAATATTTATTGTATAATTTGTTAGGTAAAGTTTGATAATTAAATATAATTAGTATAGAAAATTCAAAGATAGTTCGTAAAATAGGATGCAGTATTTATTACAGTAAATCAAATAAAGATGTCAAGAGATTTCCATCGAAATTTGTTTATGCAAATTCAGTAGGCGAGTTAGGAAACCGGAATTGTGATTTCATGACGGGCGCATTGAATAGGCTAAATCATTATTTGACAATCATTTGCGACTTAACTGAATTGAAAACGAAGTAACTGATACACGAACAGCTATGGGAAATCTTTTCGATCCATGCATTTGTTACTTCATTTTCAATATTAGGGGTCAAAAAAGATTTTCTGTAAAAAAAACAAATTATTTAAAATTTTACTGACTTTTCGTATGTGTTTAGTTTTTTTAGCTTCAACGCTCATGTGACGCAGAGTTTCACGGTGCTCATCTTGTTGTAATTTATCGTAGTTCCTTAATAGTCTCATTAAATTATAATTAACTGACTTCAAAAAAGGAGAAAGGTTCTCCATTCTAATATTTATATTTTTTTATGTACGTTCGCGCATGCCTCCGATATTTATGGACCGATGTTAAAATTTTTTTTTGTCTTATAGGGAATAGTCCCATTCCAAATTTTCAGGAAAATCGGTTCAGTAGTTTTTGTTTTACATGAAAATAACTAAATTGAATTATTGTATTATTTCTCCCTTATTTATGAACCAGTTTCCAAAATTATTTTTTATATGATAGAGCATTCTTCATAAATGGTTCCGTAAAATTTACAGAAAAATCGAATCATTAGTTTTTTTTAAATAAATGTTACAAAATTTAGGAATATTCGCACACGCAACTTATGAACTGATTTGAAATAATATTTTTTTATCTAATTGATTATACTTTTAGTCTTTCTTCTTCAGTGGTCCTAGAAAATCTTTATAAAAATCGGATTAGTTGTTTTTTTTAAACCAAAATAACGGAGAAGATATTTTTCGAAAGCCGATTTGAGATTTGAGATAAATTTCAAAAACCGACTTCAAACGCCTTAAAAGTGTTAAGGCGTTTGAAACCGGTTTTTTTTTAATTTTCTGTAAAAATAAACTTGTTTCCAATGTTGGAATTTGCATTATAAAGTGCTGTCGTACCTTTTGACATAAAATTTGGTTTTCTTATAGATTTAAACTATGTTATATCCGAATATTTAATATTAAATTTTTGATACCGTCACGCAATGGCGGGGTTAGGCGTCGGCGATGTGGGCGACCGATTACTGGCTAGCGCTTAACGGGATCCTCGCAAAAAATATTAAAATTAAGCCATTCGTAATTGTCTAGGCATGTATTTAAAGAGAGCTTTAGAGTTGCTAAGCATATTGATATATAATACACTAGTTTTGGAGTAAACCAGTAATAGAAAATAAAATATGCCTACTCTATAGTGAAACGTAATTTGATTTATCTTTAATAACAATTAAAATCAATTTATTCTGACCAGAAAATTTATACTATTTTAGGTAACAGCTATAGTTTTCTTCTTTTGTTGTAATGTAAAATAATATTCTAAAAGCTGTTTATGCATCAAACTTCTCGACATGCCTCTGAGGTTTCAAGGAAACTCGTCGGACATCGGGAGTAGGCAGATTCTGCTAAGGCTCTTCGAACATTCTTCCTGTTGCCGTCTTCACGTCAGCAACCCGGGATATTTGTGGGCTTTGGGAGGTGGACTCCTATCGCCGCGACGCATAACTTCGCATCGTTCATCGCTACGACTCCTACACTGCGACGCCTATTGCTCCAACGCATACCGCCATGACGCCACGACGCTAGTCATTGCGACGCCATTGCCAAAACGGCTATCGCCGCGATGCCCATAGCCGCGTCGCCTAACACCACGCTGTTTGTCGCCGCTGCACCTATCGTCGCGACGCATATCGCCGAGATGCCTACTGCCGCGACACCTATCGACGCTACGCCTAACGCCACGACGTCTAACCACGCGACGCCTAACGCCGCGACGCCTAATGGTTCGTGATGAATCCTTCAATTTAATACCGGATTTGGTTATAACATTTCGTATTTAGTTACTTTTTGTTTATATTTTTGTCACTTACTAACGAACTATACAACAGATTATCCTGAAATTTTTGTAATGACTGACAGAAAGAAAATATAGAGCTACATTCTTAAGTTCTGTAGTCTGGCGTAATAACACACACACACACACGCACATGTGT
>JAOCPS010091214.1:0-15797 GCA_025505425.1 Graphium colonna | reverse complement strand
CTTCAGGCTACCACAGGTCCCTTACATGTGACATCCTGAAGTTTAATATATTTATATCGTATTTTAAAAATAGTCCGATATTATCTGATGCATAAAAAATTATACATTTACCTGATTTAACTCTGTTCTTTCCGTTAAAATAACCTGCAGTAACGCAAGCGAAGTTTAATTTTAACTTAAGTAGCATATTATACACGAAAAGAAAACATTACATTGCAAAATAGTCGCTAATATTACACTCAAAATTTGCATTACCTTACTTAAAATGGTTTCTCTTTCCAAAGAATTTTTTTTATTAATTTATTTTTCTTTTCCATTTAATTGTCAAAATTTATTATATAAGTGCAGTTAATGCATTTTAGATGTTCTGGTGTCACTTGTCAATCCTGCATTTCGTCAGATTGAATATTAATTTTTAGTTACTATTTAGACCGGACTAAAGATTGTTATTCAATCTGACGGCAAGCAGGATTAACAAGTGAAAACGAGCCCAAGGCTCGCTTTTAGTGATCGAGCTACTGCAGTAAGTAAGTATGTAAGTAATTATATCATCAGCAAATCTCCACCAACTATGTTATAGGCATATGATATACTAAAAACGGACTATCGCAGTGATAGTCCGTTTTTAGTTGGTAATACGGTAATTGTTTATTTTCTGATGAACCCGTATCTCGGCAGTTTTTGGTAACATATGTATATACTTTGTTATTCGGTGAGCACTGGAACTCATCCGTTGAACCAACCTTAGTTAAACTATAGTAACTATTGATATATATGTGTCACAAATAATTTAATTTTAAAAGGAGTTTTCTAACAAAAATCTGTCTATGTGTTTTTCTTCGTTATTAGTAATTTGACACGATATGTAAAAGTATTAAAATATCCCAGCACTTGTTAAACTATTCGATTCGACTGTTTTTATGTATAATCTCACTTTTTGAATGCTGGAACGAAGAAATAATCGTTTTACACATTACAGCTGTATAAATAATGTATTGTGATATATAAATTGGTTACATGCTTGTGTGTTATGACATCTTATGATATTGTAATATTTTTCTTGTCCATATTATAAAAATAGCTTTCTGCACTTCTTCTCTGTTTATACAGGATTTGTCGTTAATTATGGATAATCTGATAAGTGAAGGCAACACAGTAATAAAATCAAATTTTTATGTTAGCACTACCAGCAGTGTAAAAATGGTGTATACTTTTAGTTTTTTTTTTAATTTTTGCTCCTTTGGCTATTCAATCAGCTGCCATTTCAACAAAATTAAATATTTTTGTGTATTTTTTGGACTGTTCTTCCAGAGACTCGTTTCATTTAATTTCATTGCATTTAGAGGCATTATTATCCTAAAACATTATCAAAAGTAACATGTGTGGATTCTAAAAAGGTATGATAATGTGTATCTAAGCTACCAACACTAGCTACAGAAGCAAATGAACTAGGCTAGGTCATGATTTCCATTTAACCTACAATACTTCAAAACATGATTTCATTCCGTTAAGATTGGAATTGTAATCTAAATAGTATCTCATCATCTTCTAATTTGCATTGGTAGAAAAAATTGTTGTTAGCGACATGAAACGCGGCAAGGTAATTAAATTTTATAGAAAACACTTTACCCGGGTTACTACAAGACCTGCCACCCGAGACTAAAAATAATATGTGTATTGTAATAGATATGATTTTAAAACTTTTAACTTCAAGGAACTTAGAAGTGAACTGATTGACTTTCATTAAATTTATATGGGGCAACCTCGTTATAATAAATAATAAAATAATGAACAGGTTGAACAACCTCTCAGTTCTCCTCACCAGCAAAAAGTGCAGTCCGCTAGCAAATTTTTCGAACATACCTTCAGGTTCAAACGTAACTGGGATAATTTAAAAATCCTCAAGAATGGGGTTGGCGACGAACAAATTACGGGCTGGAATCCATTACTATCACAGATAACTCGCTTCACCTGAAATTCTGTAACTTATTTCTTGGAAATGCAAAGGGGAGTGTGAAGCTGCTTACGGATGCAGTAAAGCAGGGGTCAGTTGCTCCCTCATTTGCCTTCATTGCAGTGGGTAAGCATTTAACAACGTTGCCAAAGTTGATATTTTACACGATAACGACGACGATGATTATGATAATTATTTGAAGACCACCCAAACATCAGCTCTTACATACGTAGAACAGTTGCATTAACCCGAAGAATATATCGAGGAGGAAGGTCTTTAGCCAGGACCGTCGAAATGACAAAAAAAGTAAATGCAAGAGAAAGCCTTTCATTGTCATTTTTCTCTCAAAAAATAATTGTTTTTTGAAAATAAATTTAATCGTCGTAATTCATAGTTTGATTGGTTTATTTATTTATTTTATATCGCAATATCTCCCTGAGCCACTTTCAACGCGTGGATACTGCCGTACGCGCTGCTACACTGATTTTGAGCATGGACTTTCCGACTTTGAGGTGAGCTAGTGGTCGTATTTTTTGTTAAAAATAAAAAAAATAAAAAAAGAAAATTGTAGATCTGAACACGCTTTACAAGTTTCTTAATAAATATTTTTTCGATATCTGTGATGGAAGAAGAGAAAATAGCGAAAAAAAATTTTGTAAAAAAAAAAACACTTTTTTGATCATTATCTCAATATATATAATATATTAACGATAGATGAAAAATGTTTAGGACCAGAATTGTAGAGTATTGTATCAAAATTTCAAAATGGCGAAAAATGCACATAAGAAATTTCGGTCAACAATTTGAACTCAAGCTTTTTTAAGCACCCCCCACAACATATCCAAAATTTTGCCGTCTCGGAGTTTTTGCATTTCCAATTGTATATAATGAATGGACTAGATGTACCTAATGTATGTTTTAGCACGATCCAGCTTTAGGTAACTCTCATTATGCTAGCTTAGATAACGACTTCGTGAATTTTATACTTACCCATTACTCGCCACTGTAATTTTTTTCACGCTGTATTCTCGTTTCTATTTTTTAATTAGCCAGTTTTTCTAAAGGAAAATAGGATAAGAGAAACTACTTAGGTAAAAGGATGTACATAGATATGTACACGAGGTGATCCTCGTGTACATATCTATGTAAAATGTGTATGTCTATTTAAAATGTAACATTATTCTGATGAATAATGTTACATTTTGAATGACGAAGGAAACCAGATAAAGAAAAAGAATTCAATATTCTTATTCAAGGAGTTCTAATACCTCTTTTCACTACTTGTTATAAGCAATGTGTTACAGATTTTATAGAGATTGGTTAATAAGTTAGTAGTTAATTTTAAAACAAAGGCTTCCAGGCGGTAAAGAACATATTTATACAGTTCCTGTAACACTTAAAGGTCTTGCTTCGGGATATGTCCTCGCGCTTCACAAAATGTTGAAAATATAGTGTATAACTTTTGGCGCTATCCTTCTCTTTTTCGCTGTTTTCTCATTCAAACCCGAAGAAAGAGACAGTTAACGCATCTTATCCGAAGCTGGCAACGCACTCACAATTGTTTGGATATTGTACTTTTTTATTATTTTTGAGGTGGTAGAGCATAACAACTTTTTACAGCTTTTGCTGCACTTCTAAGGCCCTGCTCGCCCGTGGTAGTACCGTCGCCCTTTATAAAGTCGGCATAAAATAATAAGCATGACTTTTGGGGATGACGGATGGCCACGTCTCCCCTTATCTTTTCCTTTTCCTATCCTCTCCAAATCATTAATCCCGACCCCATCCTATCCAATAAACTTATTATATCCGGTTTCCCAGGTTGACAATGCAGTCGCAACTCCCCGGTTTGTCTATGGGCGACGGGATCACTTACCTTCAGGTGAACCGTCTGCTCATTTGTCTTCTTTCCATAAAAAAAAATCTCTTAAAACACACAAGGGTTTGACAGAAACATTTTAGCAAATAAACAAGCTTAAACTAATTATGTATCATAAACTCTTTTAAATTTGGTATACTTATTCTAAATGTCTTACAACAATCCGAAAAAATAAAGAACAGAAGTAATTTTCTGTCGCCGAAACAATATTGACTGGTGTAGGTGTTTGTACATTGGTATCGCTATCAGAGATCGTAGATGCGGCGATTCCAGAAGGTTTTTACAACACGAGTAATATTAAACTTGTAATATAATCGACGTTTTTTTCAAAAATATAAACAAAAGCAAAAAAAGTTACAAGCAAGGCAAAAATAAAAACTTGCAAACATATTTTATAAGCGCCTAGTATTATATTAACTTTGGACCCGTTGTTACCTCCTGATCTTTTTTATTGCTTTGAAATATTTAACATAAGACCCTAAGACTACATTTGGGTTAGTATTTGCATTCATTTACCCGAAAAGTTTCCGACTTCCGACATAAAATTCCCGAATGTTTTTGCTTTTTATTTTAAAACAACCGACAATAATGAAATAACTTAATTGATATCTTTAAAAAAATATCAAATAATATCATTTAAAATAAAATTTTGTCCGTTAAAATATTATTTTAAATACTTAATGTTATAACTATTTTTTTCATAACGTAAAATCTTCTTTTAAGAGAACACCAACTTAAATCTGTACCAATAATTATAGTGGACATAATAAAAATTTTAGAAAACGTTAAACTAAACCCCGACATTATTCGAGGCAAATATTAAAGGAAAGGTACTTGTTCCTTTAATGATCGCATTGTTACGTTAGTAAAACCAAAAGATTGATTCTATTAATATGTACACAAACACTTAAATAATACAATAATAAATCTCACCATTTTATTGGTGCAAAGTGATGTTCCGTTTTGTTTCAGAATAGGAAAGGTTTTATGTTTGATTAAAAAATAACTTTCCTATTTTTGAAGATTAAAGAATAGAGTTAGCAATGCATTGTTGTTAAAAATATCCTACGGACTGATGGGAGATTAAATTGACAAGAAAAGATATTTTTTTTTAATACGTATCGTAAAATTTTATTTAACATTATATTATTAGACAATAATTTAACTAAATTACATAAAAAATAAAGGTTATTATTTTTATGCCAAAACCTTATTTTATAAAATAATATAACCGAACAAAAGGTTCGCTACATGCAGTTTTATTAATATATTAAAATAGGTTTATGTCAATGCAGGAAGCAAACTGGTAGGTTAAGAAAACAAAACAAAAAAACTACCCGTGACCATGAACGCTGTAAAGGGTTCGAAACGTCGGGTGATAAAATTTAAAATTAAACCGCGATAAAATCCGTAAAGTTGTTTAATTTAAAAACAAACTTGTCAAAAAGTTCTTTTTATAAAACATTTGTGTATTGGTTTTGTTTTACGTATAGGCGCCGTGTTTCAAAATAGGCTAAAATGGTCCTAATGCCGTTTTTCAGTCAATGTTTGGATGCAAATAACTGTCGACATTTTAATCGGACCACATCTTTGATCGAGCAATCTAAATGCTGCAGAGTAAGAAATTTTTTGAAAAATTAAATGTTTGACGTCATTGAAGACGTGCCCTTGGCTACAAGGTAAAACATAATGTACAACACATGTTAATGTTAGGCGATGGATCGATAGCAATTTTCCTAATCGTTGGAATGGGCGAGGAGGATCCATACCGTGGCCTGCGAGTCATCCCAACTTAACGCTGTTCCCAGAAGTGAAGTTGCGGGTAGTACCCGCTCTCGTTACAAGACTCGGTGGTTATGTCTCCATTTCTTGGGCATATACTCGGGCGATTGCCAGCCGGTTGTGGGCCTAATCACCCTGACCGCTGTTGCGGTGCCATAGGGCAAATTTAACACCGATGATCACGTCAGTAGTTGTGATGTTCAAGTGTGCGGCCTGCGGCCGCCACAGGGGTTCTCCTCCTGTAGCAGCCGCAGAAGCTCACGTGGGAACCCGCGTCCGTCAGGCAGACGGATGTAAAGGGGAGCGAGGTCCGTAAGATGTTTATGTGGCCCGTTATTCGCGCTGTTGAACATGTGACGCGATGTACCGGCCACGAACCTCGATATAGGCTCTACTCTTAGGTTTTAGCGATCACGTCATTACGGACGAATCACTGCAGTCCCACGATTGCTCGTAGCGCGAAATTTTGCTGCACCTCTAGCCTCCGCCTGCCAGACTCTGACACGAGACTATACGATACGGAAGCTGTCTTAGGTCAGGCGCATACGTATGTAGGTCTTATAAATGCCTAATTTGGTGCACAACAGTAACTTGGACGCCAGGACAGGTCTGAGCATAGCTCGCGTCGCTGCGGCCTGGTGAACAACATGGTTTAGCTGTGAAACAATCCACAGCGTGTGGTCTATCCGGCATTGAAGGTACGTTATGACGTCTGTGGTGTTGATAACCTGACCGCGCAGCTTCACGGCTGGTTGGTCTCGGATTCATCTGATGTAAATGGCGGGCGTCTTGTCAATATTGACAGACATCCGCTATTTGTCGAGTCATTCAGGCAGGAGGTCTAGTTGGCGCTGCATCTTTCTCGCTGTGTACGCCGCATTGCTTGTCGACGTGAAGAACGCACTGTCGTCCGCATATAGGGCCAACAGCACGTCCTCATCCCATCCTGACTCGGATTGCTGCCGAGTTGGGATGTCATCGGTGTATACCGTGAACAGACGTGGTGAGAAACAGCTTCATGTATCAGTGCCATGATATCAGCCTTAGAAACATAACAATAATATAAAAAAAACACTCTAATGTGTTAACGCGCTTATGTAGTATTTATATTACGGTATGGATTAAAAATTTGGGGTAACAGTACAGACACTAACTTGAGCTTTTGTCGCCCAAAAAAAGAGCATTCGGGCCGTATATGGGATTTCATCTAGGGCATCTTGTAGATCAGCGTATAAAGTGAATCGGCTTACATATATCGCTTCCATCACTTTATGTGTTCGAAATTTGTTTATTCGTGCATAAAAATAAAAACCTATTTAAATCAGTGACTGAAATTTATCCAAGAAACAGGCTTTTTTGGATCTATTTTGGATATACTCTGTATTGTTGACATATTATTTATGAAGCCATTATGTGGGACACTCAGAACGTTTAACGATACTAAAAAAAAATTCAATACTTAAATATATTTTTATTACATCTTTTCAAAGTACTCTCCACCAGCCTCTTTACAAAGTTTCATGCGTTGGAGACAGTTTCCAAAACACTTTTTCCAGTCCACCACAGACACCTCGTTTACCCTGTCGTTTTGCCTGCTTGAACGCCGAGAGCGCATCGGCGACGAAAGTTTTTTACTGATTTTTGCCCTTTGAGCTGATTTTTTATTTTTGGTTATAATAAGAAGTCACACGGTGCTAGGTCATGGCTGTAAGGAGGGTGACCCAGGAGTTTGACCGATGTGCTGATGAGGAAGTCACTCGTTATGATGCGGTGTGGGGCAGTAGCCCGCGGAGCCCTGTGTTTGGTCGCTTTGGTTTCATAAAGGAATTGAGACCTAGCAGCCAGTTAAATAGAAAAATCTCACGATAAAGATCTTCCCCCTGCTTCTAGATCGCTTTAATTTGGAAGGCGTTGATTCGTTTTGAAACACCCAAACCACCGACTGGCTCTTTGTTTCTGGATCGTATTGATAAATCCAGGATACAACTTCAATTGTAACGATGTCGTAAACACGCCGAGACGAGCCTTCTTCAAATTTGTCTATCATATCATGGTACCATTCCAACCTTGCCTGTTTCTGAATATCGGTAAGGTTATGTGACATCCAGCATGAAAGTATCCTCCGTATTAGTAGATGTTCGTGTAAAATCTCGCGAAGGCTTCCTAATCCAATTTGCAGTATATGCTGAATCTTTTGGTATGGCTCTCGTCTCAAAATTTTTACTACTAGCACGTTTTCTTCCGTAACCGCCGTATAGGGCGACCATTATTTTTTTCATCACTCAAAGTACTACGATTCATCTGGTTTCAGGCGACACTTAAAATCATAGAAAATCATAGCGCAAAAATGTTCTTCTGAGGGAAGTTTTGAATTTAGAACGTACATATTTTTACTTATAAGTAGTCTCCATACATAAAAACTTTTTCTCGCAATACTTTCTGAGTGACCTGATATGTACCCATTTTTAGCAAGATTCTGTCATTTGACTGTTAATACAGTATTGATATAAAATAATTGTGTATTCTGGTTATTGACTTTTATGACATGTTTTAGACTTGCTAATATAAAAAAACTTCTACTATTTGACATTCTATTTCAACATTTTCTATTTTGACAAAATTTTTTTATTGCCACACTGTAAATATTGGAAAAATTATGAGAATTTATTATTTAGGATCTAAAATTAGTAATAATTTGTTGAAAAGCACAACTTTTTGGTATTGTTTATAAAATTTGCATGCTAATTCGCAAAATTTGAACGAACTTTATTTTGACTTTAAGATGCATCTGATCCAGAACCAGTCCGTCACGAAGTCTCAGTCACCATAGATGCTGTGAGAGACTACTAGTGAGGGCGCCTAAATAGTCAGACCATCACACTTCCGTGGCACAGCCTTATTACTAACGACCTCAGATAATGTATGCATCATCATAATGGTGCGGACCTATCTGTTCCGGGCGTCTATATCCGGGTACCGGTATGTTTCAGCGTTGGAAAGGGTTCTTATGTCGACGGGCATTAAAATATCAATGCCTTTGGTATGTTTTACCTTGCCTCTTTCCACATAAAGAACCGCACACTTACATCCCATCTGTATTGCGATAAAAGTGCTAAAATCACAAGTGATTTTTAATATTTCTATTTCAGATGAGAGCGATTGGAGGCAAATAACTTCAGGTCATTTATGTAGAAAAGGTGGTCACTGTCCCTCCTCTCCGAAGCTGAAATCCTCTCGTTGATACCTCCAGCAGTATGCTGAGGCAAGAAGAGGCAAAACCATAATGGGCTTAAACAATCGCCCTGAGAAATTCCCCTACGTATCCTTATACGGCCTTCAAACAAAGTACAAAGGATCGTACTCCATTGCCTATGAGGCAATGGATTGCCCGTGGAAGTCTCTTACCGCACTATTAATCTTGTGAAGTTCGAGGATCCTCATTAACCATGAATAAGGCACCTAATCAAACGCCTTTTTGTAATCAATCTAGGCGGCAGAGTACGTCCGACGGTAGCGTTTGACCATTTTGCCAATGACCACGACAATGAGGAGTGGTTCTTTGGTCCCACGACTTCCACCCCGACACCTACTCTGAGCGCGAGAGAGAAATGACCCGACTGGTGTTGAAATGTAGAGTAATCTTTGCGATCGGAATGGATGTCAGTGTCTTATAGATAGTTGTTAGATACATGATGGGGCGGTACTTACTCGGGTCAGTGGTGACCTGTTCGTTATGAACCAAATGAGTGACCCTAGCAGTGAAAAGACTCGAGAGCAAGTTTTGATCCAGGGCTTCTTGAATTAGTCGGGCGAGTGCAGCCTGTCACGCACTGAATCCCTTTGACTAGTAGTGATGCAGCCCATCGAGACCTGGTTTTTCAGTTCGGAGCGTTGCTGGCCGCATTAGCTACGTCGTCTGGTGTTATGACGATAGGATTTTTGGGTGCAATAGCTCACACATTTCATCGCCACGATATCTGTCCAAATGCTCATTGTGCTAAACAGGCTCTGACCACAGGCGACGCCAGAAGGCAACGACGGTGTCAACCTGGTTCTATCCTTGGCCCGTTTTACGGTCTGTCTTCTCCAGTAATTTTCGGAATCTCTTCTGGTGGTTTAATGCGCATATTTCTCTAGAATCGGTTAATGTGAACGGCGTTTTTCTTGAGGTGGTACTGGATTACAATTATCACAAGCAAATAGAGCAAGAGTGTAAAAACAACTTTGAGAGGGAAATCAACAAACGAATACACTTAGGTTGGGCAACGTTCGGCAAATTGATATATAGTAAATATAATATATAATTCTTACACTATAAGTTATGTAATATTCTTGAATGTAAACCAAAAAGTGAACTGTGCAGTGCCAAGATAAACAGTCTCTGTTTAATGGCACAAAGTTTAATAAAGAATTAAGAAGAAAACTGTACACTTGTGTTGAAAATAAATAAAAAAAATCTTCATATAATTTTCTTTTCGTATTCCATAGTGCTTAAAGACAAAAGTCTTTGACATATGCGTCCTCCGAGTCATAACTTACATAAATCATTACTTCATAAAACTAATGCTTAATAGTGTCACTAAGTAAGGGACGTTTACCTTATTTTGTTATATTTTCTCTTCAAACAACCTTTTGTAATAAACTTGACAAGGGTCGAACTGACAAATTAATTCTTTAAAAGCCATGTTGATGACAAGAATCGCTTTTCAATCTACCTCCCATCATTGACATATTAATCTTTTCAAAAAGGCAATTGTTATATTTTATGAAACGTGAAAATATTTGATTATAATCAATAATTAAATGCACATATATAATTATTTAATTATTAAAAAATAAAACTTGTACATGTACACTTCTATTATACAATACATAATTTTTTGTACCGTAAGATGAATAACCTAATTAAAGGCATAAAGGACTTGGTTAAGTAAAACTATTATATTAACTATATTATATTTTCAGACAACATATAGAGATTATTAGGAATAGGACGGGTAGTCCTTCCCCACTTTTAATGTGTTTAATCAATTAATAGAATACATTAGTATGGATGCATATGTATGCATGTATTTTGGTTAAATATTCTACAATATATTTCACGACTTACCTGACATCCTGTATTTATATATTTAATTTACAGAATAAAATAAAATAATTGTTATAATATGTATTCTGAAATAAATTGAAACAGTTTATCAAATATTGTGGTCATCAGGACTTAGTAATCTTTTATGTTATGTTAACGTAGTTGTTCTTAGATTGCAAAGATGGCTTTTTCAAACAATACCCAAATATAACAAAACAATAAACATTTGCTTCTATTGTTTTATTAAATTAGCAAAATTAATCAAAAACAATAATGTATTTGTTAATTACTTTGGCAAAGCAAGATATAATTAAAAACCTTAAGTAGAAGTTCGACCGTCGTGGAAACTCTGGTTTTTAATAAAAATGAACTTTCACTGAATTAACAAATAAATTTATACGACACGAACGTATATCATATTGCCGTTGTCACAAAGGATCCTCCTTGTGACACCGGAGTTAAAACATGCGATATTTCCAATGTTGCTTTATTATTTTCAATAAGTTCAATCATGTTGTACATTAAACGTGCAACTCCCAGTAGTAGATTATTAATGGCGTGATTTCCGGCTCTTCCCAATTCTGTGACTTGAATAAAATAAGTAACATAAATGCTTTCTCTAAGTGATTCGCCATAAAATATGAGCCTTTGCGATTTGCACTTGTACTTTTTCGTGAAGAAAATAAATCTTCAGGGGAATTCCGTCATTTATGTAATTTGTTTTTATGGTTATTTTTTTGTCGTAAAATCATCAACATACCGACTTAGCAAAAGTAATGAACAAACATCACATTTCATTCTTAAAAAAAAATAAAGCTTTAACAGTACCGCATGATTTTTATATTCTTTAAACTCTTTTTATATTCTCGTTGCTACCTTCAACTATAAGGTCTCGTTTAACGTCTGCGGTTACGCGGATAAAGTCCTACCCGTGACCATGAACGCTGTAAAGGGTTCGAAACGTCGGGTGATAAAATTTAAAAAGAAACCGTGATAAAATCCGTAAAGTTGTATTATTTAAAAATGTCTAATATTCACGTAAATCTCAAAAACAAAATAATAAAAATTTCGTTAATATTATGATATCAATGATATCTTTTTACAATTACTTGATTATAAGTCGTTGTTTTAAAAAATATTAATCAAAGTAAGGTTTTAATCAACTATGTAAATACGTTTATAAAAATATTAAGGAGAGGAACTTCTTGGTTTGGTTGGTTCGGATAAGACTCCGTGATTTTAACTTTTCATTTATCTGAAAAGGAATTCTTTCAAAATGGTCCCTTAAATATGCAGACAAATCGTTCAGTTGTCTTTTATACAAATCGAAGTAACGGAAAAAACATGTCACAAAAGTACACTTCTAAGGCGTTTAAGGTTGGTTTGCGTAATTTTCTTCGAAAATAATCTTGTTCATGGGTATGGGCTTAAAAGGAAAAAAAAAGTAACAGCCTAGTTTTAAATGTCCTACTGCTGGGCAAAGGCCTTCTCTAGCCAGAGGGTATAGGGCATAGTCCACCACGCGGCCCAAGTGTGGATTGGCAGACTTTAGATGTAGATTTTTTTATTTATTTTCAACACAAGTCTACAGTTTTCTTCTTAATTCTATTACTTTGTGCCATTAAACAGAGACTGTTTATCTTGGCAATATCTCAGAAATATTATTACTTAGATATGCAGGTTTTCTCACGATATTTTCCTTCACCACCAAGCACGTGGTAAATTAGCACTTAAAATTGCAATTAGAAAATTAACAATTTCATCGGTGCTGGAACCGGGGATCAAACTTGGGTTCAGCTCGAGTAAACAGAATTAAGACAAGCGCTCGGACACTGAGCTACCACGGATATAGGCTGTATAAATATATTTCACGTTCCCTAAGGCTTTTAAGCCGGAGCTCTCTTTAAATATTAGCATATAAGTAGTGGTGATACATGAAATATCCATACAAACATTAAAGCTAGCGAGTATTATGTTTGCGAAGTTAAATTTTACATTTTACATTCAACCTTAGGGACCTTCAAGAAAAGAGCTTAGTCCTTAAAAGCCGGCTACGCTGTTGTATCTCCTCTGGTCTAGTGAGAGTCCATGTGCGGCGTAGATCACTAACCATAAGGTGAACCGCTTGCTCGTTAGCCTCCTTCTCCATAAAATATGGAGTTCTCGTGTGACCAAAAATATCCAAAAAAAAAAAAATGAAACATCCTAATTAAATATCCTCTTTCTTTTTTAAGTCAATTAAAAATGTTAAAACTAAGAAATAATTGTTACATGTCACTTCTAGGTATACTGGGCATAAATAAAATGTCCCTTTGGCTGATAAATTGAAAATCACTTTCTTAATTTATTAGTGATTGACCCTTGTCTTCGTTTTCATTAATGGTAAACTTAAATACACAGAAAACAATTATGTTTGTAAAGATGGTATATTAGACCGTATAGCTGTATACCATTTTATCTGTTTTTACATACATTTTTAACGTATATCCTTTCAATATCTCATCATAACAATGTGTATAAATATTCAATACATAATCAGTGCCTGAAAAAATTAAACTACAAAAAAGTTATTGTTTCCAATAGCTTAGTGGGTAAGGATACGGATACCGCGTGGTGGAGAATGCGTATCCCACCATTCTACTATTGTCGTGAACTATATCCTGGTACAAGCCTGGAGCTTAGTTGTAATGGTTACAAGAAATATTAGTAAAATTTCAAATAATTTGTCTATGGTTTTTAAATAAAAACATTTAGCGATCAAAACTTCCTAATAAGAACTTATGTCATGGATTTCATTCTGGGTTCATTGAAACTTATCGCCATGGAAATTCCAAGTTTTGCAAAGCTGGTTGTGAAGTTTACCTTTTTAAATTACATGACTTAGCGTTTCTTATGTATAATAATTACGGGCAATAGTCCTCTTAATTATAATCTAATTTTAATTTTTATTTAAATTTTAAGTAACGCCTAATTGCACAATGATATTATAGCCATAAAAAATTAAAACGTTATGGCAACAAATTCTTCAATCAATTGTCAATATCTTTTAAAAATGTCAACATTGCCTTAATAAACTTATTGTAAATAATTAATTGTCTGGCGTGCCTTAGATTCAAAAAGCAATGCAGATGAGTGCTTCTTGACCTTGCTCGCAGAAGGTTCCGAATATTTTATAAACATGGGGAAACAATCTTACGAAACCTTGAGTGTTATGTTCCACGGGAAAGATTATTATTTATATTCTCGCAGCAACAGTAAGGACAAGGGCCTTGCCCTTCTGAGGTAGGAATAGATTCTTTTCTTGAAAGTCCCTAGGTTGTATCGGTCTGGAAATACCGCTGCCATCTTCATTTACAGAGATAGCGTGCGTGGCAAAAAATGGCCGCAAAATTGTAGTGGTGTGCCAAACATCGAGGTGGTATCGATATTACTTCGTTGTTTGTCGTGTTGTACATTGTACAAATTACTATCATTGACAATGATACAAAAATAGCCATACTTACATTCGATACCTCCGATCGGCCCGGAAAGCAGTGATATCGTGTGAAGGCGCGTGGGGAGTATGGACTACGAAGGCGCCCGGCAGTACTACTACGCGGTAGCCTTGGGCGCGGAGCTCCACGCTGTGGGATACCTGGAACAGGAGTTGTTGATACTGAATTCAATTTGTTATTATACGCGTTATCATGTAGGAAGGTAGAAAAAAACAAGATTATCTATTACTGGATTAAATCGCAATAGGTGACAGTAGGCAAAAATATAAAATTTAACGAAGCGATTTAACTCGAAAGAGATCCTATATTGAGTTAAATCGGAATATTTATTCGGCAGAAATTTCAAGGAAAGGAATCCAGTGCTCTTGTGACAGAAAACGAGATTTAAATATAATTTTAAACGTAAGTCTCGTTTAAAATATAAGGCTTATGACGCTATAGCTGCGTCCTAACTATGCAGGACTGTGTGATAGTGACTGGTGAGACGCTAATGATATTAAAAGAGAGCACTCTATACTCGATTGTCATATTGGTTCATTTTTATGCAAATTTTCCAAATATTCAGTATTTTTTATTTCGCTCTATTTCAAATACGTATTATATGAATAAAATAGTGCTTTAACTTCTTTACCTAAGACCCAAATTTACCTAACCTATTAAATATAACACACTAGTGATTTAATGACTTTAGTAATTTTGCGTTTCCCACGGCAGTATTTAGTATATATCTTTTTTATGGAAAGGATGACAAACGAGCAGACGGTTCACCTAATTAAAAGTGATCCCGTCGCCTGTGGACACACACAACATCCGGGGAGTTATGTGTGCGTTCTCAACCTAGGTAATTGGAGAAAACAGGATTAGAGGATAGGGCGGGTCCGGAATATATTTAGGAGTAAGAAGAGAAAAGGGTTGGAAATGAAAAAGGAAGGAACTGTTGTCCGGCTACCTAGAAAGTCATGCATTCTTTTTATGCCGACTTTATGAAGAGTGTAGGTACTTCCCCGGGTGAGCGCAATCGTATAAGTGCAGCAAAATCTGTGAAAGGTTGTTATTTACTTACGCATTATGTGCAGATGGCGGGCGCCCGCGCCTTGTGCGCTAGGGTGTCCATGCGTTTTGTAATAATTTATTCAACATTCAATTAAGTTTACTCACTGCTCAATTAATATTTGTTTTAATATTAATTTTATTTTTCATATCTGACCCCTAAATATGACGTCCTCAAATATTGAAAATTACTCACCAGTCAACCCGAATAATATAAATATTGGCACTGGTTTGATGTAGGAATAGTCTAAGAAAAGACTGATAGTTTTCAAAATATTAATCAAACTAAAAAGGTCTGTATCGTCTTGGGCTCGTTTCGTTACGGTTGGGCTTTTTACTCACGACATTCTTAAAAACGAGCGCGTGGATGCTGAGCTACCACGGCTCAATTCAGTTTACTCGAGGCGAAACTGAGTTCGATGCCCGGTTCCGGCACCAATGAAATAGTCAATTTTCTAATTACAATTCTAAATTCTGGATGGGTGGTGGACTATGCCATATACCCTCTGTCTAGAGGAGGCCTTTGCCCAGCAGTGGGACATTTATAAATAG
>JAOCPS010091106.1:0-15799 GCA_025505425.1 Graphium colonna | reverse complement strand
CTTGTGTGATCTTCTTTCATCTCTACCTGTAACCTACGCCATTCAGCGCCTCGTAAACTGAAGTGTTGAGTGTGTATTCCGATAAATGTTACGTATTATAAAACAAGACCTGAAGCATCGATATACAGAACATACCCTTAATCAATCTTTACAATATGCACAGAAATATCCTCTTTACTAATGAAACAATTTTACTGTTGGTGTAACTGACCCCAACAGTTCTCTTGAGTTGTATGGCATAATAATAGCTGTAGTACGGGCTGTGATAGATGTTATTTAATAACAGACGAGGGTCCAAGCTATTTATTTTTTATGAATACCCACTTTCTTCTTATACAATGTACTTATCCGTTTTTGTATAACTAAAACGGATAAACATTAATTGTTTCCTTTGTAATATGATCTTCTCTATTTGTTTTTATAGTCACAAATAAACACTATTCAATTTCATAAACTTATAGTCTTTTTAAAAATTCCCAAATTTTATACGTATGGTCTCAATTAAAACTGCTTTTAAGTTTTTAAAAGGTGTTGTAGTTTATGGATAACGCTATAACATTAATTTTTTGTCTTAATCTTCACAATAAAGTCACTTATATTTTCAAATAGGAGATAAAAATATTTTATAATCAATAACAATCGGAGCGATGTCTTTCGAATACGCATTTGTTGGGTTGAACATTTTTATACCTTGCTCAAATTAGATCAATCAGCTGATCTACAAAATCAATCTGCAATCCGCTCAATGCCGCAAGTTCCACTCATTTTCGAGCTGGACGATTCCCTTTCACGAGATGAGGTTACCACTGCTATCAGACGGCAGCCGAATAAGCGGGCGGTTGGCGTAGACCTTATACCGGGGGAGCTGTTGAAATACGGTTGTGACGAATTGCATTAACTAACTTCAAAACTTTTTGTTCGCATGTGGGAAGAAGAGCAAGTCCCGGAGGACTTAAAGTGCCTTGAACCACTACTCTGTATAAGAACAAATGTAAACGATCGGACTGCAAATCTTATCGCGGCATTTCATTGCTCTCGGCTCTTGGCCTTTGTCAGAGTTCTTCTGAATCGGCTGAAGAACTTCTCTAAAAACATTCTGCCCGAAACCCGATCTGGCTTCCAACACACTGGCTGACAGTGCCACCTGTGAAGCGATATTTTCCGTACTTCATATACAAGAGAAAAGCAAAGAACAGGGTCGCCATTTGTATCGCTGTTCTGTAGACCTGGAAAAAGCTTTCGATAGTGTGCCTCGTGATGCACTATGGATGGTGCTGGCGAAACTGGGGTGTATGGAAAAGTTTGTGAGACTTTTGATGCATAATTACCATAACGGCGTCTTCACATGCTCTTACTGTCCGCGAGGATTCATTGTGAAAATTATATTATTAATCATCTGCTGGCGCATAAACACCGAATCAACTAGGAGTCGAAGCGGTCGCCATGACCGAAAGCGGTCGGAAGGATCATCATCATAATAGATTCATGTTTCACATTACAAGTCAAACCAAGAATCAGGAATCAACTCATCTATGCATATTTTTAATAAAAATATTTCTTTTCCATACAATCTTTGTATAGAAAAGTATCAGCAGAAGCTTCGGTTATAATATAATAATAGGGCCGCTTATAGTCAAACCTATTAAGTTTATTAATTTATTTTTATTACAATAAATGTTAATTTTTTTTTTCTAAAACTCATAACATTACAAAAAGGTGTTCTAATAAACCTTCTTATATTTATGTGAGCACCACTTGTTATACAATCGAAAACGTTGTTTGAATAAAGTTTGCAATTATATCGATTATGAGGGCACAAAAACACGAATGAACGTAACGATTTAAAGAGTGCAAGTTTAGAGAAAGTAAATAAAGGTTAACAGTCTTAACTCTTAGAAGTCATTGAAAGTCAAATACGTTCGCTAAAGGTCTATATTGTGAGTATATATATCACCTATGAAATATGAGTTATTGAATCAACATTATAAAACTGTGCCAAATTGATGCTGCATACTTCGATTTTAAAAAAGCATTTGACTTAGTAAATAATGATGTTTTACTTCGAAAATTAGCAGTTATCGGTTTTACTCCTCAGTTGCTAGAATAATTCGCAAGCTATATGCGTGACAGGAGACAGTATGTTGAATATGGTGGTTCCAAATCGGAACCATATTATACCCAATCAGGCGTAGGTCAGAGTATTAATCTTGGGCCGCTAGAATTCTTAATCATGATAAACGATTTACCAACGATTATAAAAGACGCCAGATGTCTATTATTTGCAGATGACCTTAGACTTTCATTAGGAATACATTGCAAAGACGACTGTAACAAGCTGCAAAAGGATATAGACAGAGTCGCAAACTGGAGTAAAAATATTCTTCTTCAAGTAAACATCCCGAAATGCAAGAGCATTTGTTTCACACGTACACAATTTCCTGTTATGCACACTTACAACATTGATGGAGTACCCATTGTTAGGGTCAGGGACATAAAAGATATAGGCGTTCGCTTCACATCAGCACTAACGTTTCGTGAGCATGTTATCAAAGTTTGTACAAAAGCGTATAGGGATTTAGGCATTGTACTTAGAACAGCGCACAATTTCACCAACAATAAAGCAATTGCAGCTTGTTGAATTAGGTATGTTGCCTGTAATGATAATGTAAGCTATGGAAATAAATAAATAAATTTTATGTGTATGTATTGTGATAATTCTTAATCCAGTGCTTCAAACTAAAATTTGGAAAACATATTGGTATTGTTGGTAAATATTAGAGTGCGTTGGGCATGAAAATCGATTTATAAGTTCCTGAAATAAATGTGGAGATGTGAAATAATTAAGTTATTTTTGTGATTAAATGTCACTGGATGGCGCTTAATAAACTTATCGCGCTTAATCCGCTTAAAACTTGGTACAGAATATAGCCTTTTAAAATACTAATTATAAAAAGAAAAAAGCAGACGGTTCACCTGATGGTAAGCGATCAGCGACACACGCAACATTCAGAAAGTTGCGGGTGCGCTGTCAAAGAGGAAAATGGGATAGAATAGGTTTATTGGATAGCCTGGGGCCAACTCCATAAAACAATTTACACCATGAAAATAATTCACAATTCAGCGAGTAAATACACTATCTTATTTCATAGTATTTAATTTAATCACAAAAAATTTAATTTTTTGGGTACTAGGCTAAGCAAGCAGTTGCGTCAGAAGTCAACAGGCTATTGTCGCCTTTATTAATTTGTGTTAATTTGTGTTGTTTATGTAATCATTCGATAAGCAATAAAACTAATATTCTGCAGTATAATTTATTCTTGAATTAATTTTCTATATGTAAGTTTTATTTTAACGTTTATTTCTTGACTGAGTAATGAAAGGCTCTTCGCAAAACTCATGTCACAGTGGTTCACGTTGGATCTAGTGACGCTACTATTACTGGTTTCCACTGATACGAGTACTTTAGGTTTGATTCCCAGATGTGCCCATGTTTGAATTTTAATTTTTCATATTTAAGTCTGAAACTGCGTTTTATTTGTGACGCTTATTGCAAATCTGCATGTCGCATGCTACAGAAATACTTAATATTTCTTATATAATTAATATTTGTTATTACCAGCTTTAGGCGTCGGCGCCCGCCGATGGCCTCGCGCTTACGGCGGCCTCGCAAAAGTTATTCAAAGTTAGAAATGCCTACGTCGGAGATGTTATTTTATTAATGCTTGTGGTTTAGGTGTTGTTTTCTAAGCGTGCCTTTCCAGATTCAAAACGCTTCCACGACTGCCTCGTTTTCTTGTCTGTCTTTGTGTTTGCCATCAGTGTACTCAGGCGTAGCCCACCATTAAGTGTAGTAGGTATAGATATTGTTCAAATGAAAATTATTCAATTCACTCAATTACTCTACACAAAGTAAACTACGAAAAACTTTTAATACACTCGCGAGCAAAAAAATCGACTCACTCTATGCATTCACACTAATACCTCAGGCGCGTCCTTGCGGACTACTTTGTCGGCCAGGCCATCTACTATCCGGCCCGGGAGCAATTGGTCCACAGGGACATGACATGCGGTGCTCCACAGGGGTCGGTCCTCGGTCCGCTCCTGCCGAACATCGGATTCGATTGGGTCCTGCGCGGTGCCAATCTCCGGGGTGTCGGCGTCTTGTGGTACGCCGATGACACCCTGGTAACCGCGTGAGGACTCACGTTCCAGGACGCGCGCAACTGCGGGCACGGCCCACATGGTAAGCCGCATCAAGGCCCTGGGTCTAGAAGTGGCCCTATAGAAGTCCGCAATTTGGGGGATGGGGGGGGGGGGAAGCGTATGCCGCCGCCCGTACAATGGTGTGGTGCGCTCTTAAGCGCTCTACGGAGCACCAATCTGGGCGGCAAGGTCCCTGAGCGCCAAGAACATGGTCCTGCTGCGACGCGGACCATGGCACAGAGGGCCTCCAGGTCGTACCGCAGCACACGCTCGCCGTGTGCACGGGCTCGGACGCCCAACGCACTACGCTTGTTGACGCAGTTGGGCGGGACCTGTCGCTGCCAGCCGTCATCTGATGGATGGCTGGCAACGAGCAGAGTTGGGCCGCCGTCGCCTCATTTGCGCACGAGGTTATGGCGGCCAAGAGAGGTGCCCTGCGGGATTGCGAGCGGGCAGGGGCCGCCGGCACGTTGCGCCACGGCCCTGCACTAGACCACGCGCGGCAGTTCGGGGAATCTGCCGCACCGTATGTGGTGAATGCTGTTTCGAGGGGGGCATCGTAGAGTGAAGGGAGGGGCTTAACTAAAAGCGAATCCCCTCCACACACGGGTCGAGTTTGAAGGGGCTACCCTAGGATTCAAAGTTGCCACGACCCGGTCAGGCAAAGTAGGAACACCGCGGGGCTTAGTGGGTAGCTTGGCATTTGGCTAAGATCCCCACATGAACCCCTCCCTGCTGCCCCCGCAGCACGGACGGCGAAGTGACTAAAGGCATTCCCCGCGTAATAAAAAATAAAAAAATACATTCGCACTAAAAGAGCTCTAGCACTAAAATTAAAACGTAAATTTCATTTTAGGTCTTAAATCCTTTTTTTTGTACTCATTTTAAAGCTGAGACTTAGGACTTTAATGTCTCAGCTTTAAAATGAATACAAATTTCCTAACGTACGCTCGGTTACGTAACAAAAATATGCTGATTAACTTTTAGTGTGTTTAAAACTTAAAATTACAAAGGAAAAATCAAAAAGAAAAGACAGCTTTTAATATTTTTTTTTGATTCTTCAAAAAAGTTCTTTTAGTACAAAGTGTTACACCCTTATAACAGCTTCTAAGCGGTTCTTCATTGACTGAATGAGGTGCTTCGCTCTCTTTTGAGTTCATCCCACAAGTGTTCAATGGGATTCAAGTCCGAACTACGAGATGGCTAGTTCATAACAAGCACGTTAACTTCATCTAAAGTACTGGCATACGACAGCTCCACTGTGTGGACGGGCATTATCTTGCATCAGGATTAAGTTTTCCCCGACAAAACCAGCATATGGGATGATGGCGGCCAGTTTCACCGAAAACCATTTCGGTGTTTGCTTCCATTGAAATGCCTGCCCACACCATACAAGAATCTTATCCAAAGGAAACAATTTCTTGTATGCAGCATTATGAGTATCGCTCTCCTGGTCTTCTGTATGCTCTTCTCCTTCTATCGCTACCATTCAGACATACTCTGCTTTCATCAGTGAAGAGAATAGAGCTCCATTCCGGCGAGCTGGTCGATGGACTGGGGTCAATTTCCGTCCCTTTGTTGGTCTTTTTGAAGTTAGTGTGGCTGCATTAAGTCGTCTTCTCTACTAATCTAATTCTCTGCTACTCCACGTGTTTCCCTGAGCTCTTATTGGACTTAAACCCCGGTGAGGGAGCGACGTGGTGATGATGGAACGATCGTCCCTCTCCGAAGTGCTTCGTTTTCTACCGGCTCTTCGCCGGATAAAGCCACCAGTCTCCTGGTATCTTCGGTTAATTCTTAAAACCGCTGACTGGCTCATTTGTAGAATACGAGCAACATGACGTTGGCTAAGGCCTTGTTCCAACAGCGCGACTGCTTGAGCCGCTGTTTCTGCTGTAGTGTCCATTTGATAGAAATATTCTCGATTGGAAATTGCGGAGGGGTGTACTGGTCGACGTTTTAAGGTCAACTGATAAGCGTGAAAGAGGCAGGTCGCCTTTTATTCCCTCTAGAGTCAGGCAACAAACGTTGGTGCAAATGAGCATATAATGTTACATTTTCCTTTCCAGAGGTGTTGTCAGTTGTTTTTAAGAAAAGAATACGACTGTTATTGTTTTTTAAGGTCTTACCTTGAACTTTAATAATCCAAAACCTTGAACTTTAAGAATCTAAAAACGAAATTTAGGTCTTAATTTTAGTGCTAGAGCTCTTTTAGTGCGAATGTATAGAGTGAGTCGATTTTTTTGCTCGTGATATATAAGATGAGAGCCGCAAACTACTAAATATATATGAGTGAAAACGCCTGTTTTGGGCATAGATATTGCGCAGTGCAATTTCTACACTGCCAAGGTTTTTTTTTAAATTTAGTATTATATACTCCATAACACCATATGTCGACATAAGCTTAAGATCTTAGCAGTAGGCTGACTATAAGAGGTCCCACAGTCACCAGGACAAATCGAGGGAACTCTTCAAATGTTATGGGCACACATAAGCCGATTTGACTTTTATTTTTTTACCGTATAAGCCGCTTGTTTATTTGTTTCTGAATAATATTTGTTTGTTATAGCACTCATAAAGGAAACTTCTTTGGTAGTACTATAACTAACAAGTAATTTCACGTCAGCAAGGAAAACTCGTATCTTCTTTAAAAGACGAAGACGTCTTGGAATTGAGTTACTATTAAAAATAAAGACCAATTGATGCTTTCAACAGTGTTTATATTAATATAAATAAAAGTGTTCTAGAAAAGCGACTCAATGTACCTCCAAGTGTCAAGGTGGTTCAGATATGGGTTGACTAATTCCACCAGCGTTTCGGAGCCAATTTTCGAGATAACTCCTTCGAAGCGGTTGATGTAATCTATAATGACTTCTTCAATGACAGCGTTAACGATAGCATCGATATCGCCTCCTCCAATGACGCCATCTAAATTGGACTAAATTATAAAAGGTTATTATTTACATTATTAAGTATTTAAAATAGTTACAACATACACCATACAACAACGTACATAAAACGTCATCAGATTAGAGAATAATAAATTATTCTCTAATCTGAGGTTTATCCTATGTTACGGAAACACGAATTAGATTTGAACCGACCTTTTTTTCAAAAAGGAGGAGGGTTCGCGATTCGGATGTTCTAGGTTTTTTTTGGTATTTTCGCGCGTATCTCCGATTATGAAAATTATTTTTTTTATCTGATAGGGTATTTTTTCAAACTGATGAAATAAAATTTATAATTTTATATATATATATATATATATATATATATATATAAATTTTGAAATCATCATTCTTTTTAAAATCAACATTGTGACGAAGGTATGATTCAAAAGTACAAGGCGTTGCGCAATGTAATATTAATTTTATAATTTATTTATGCAGTGTAAATGAAAAAAGCCGACCAGAAAGAACTTGGTCGTCAGCAGACGCTCGACATTGAATACGGTTAAATGGGATCTGGTAATTCGGTATCCCAGCCCAGTGATAAAAGCAGCTATCCATTGGAGGGGGAAACTGGCGTATTATATAACTGCCTAAGGAAATACCTCCATGCTCAAAAACAAGTCGTCATGATAAAAATATATCTCATCATGATTTTCAAATAAATTCAATTTATTTTAACACCGAATCTTACGCCGTTCTCTCCGTCCAATAATTAAAAGGGCAAATAGTATTTTTTCAATATCATACGTTTATTAGCGTTTTTTTGTTACGGATGCTAACAAATCAATTTTAATAGCGTTTATTCAAATATTTCATGACGCCTCAAAGAGTTGTTTTCTCGAAGTTAAAGTTCACGAATGAATAGCTTAGTTTTAAAATATGACTAAATTTGCGAACGCAGATGTAGACTTTTAAAATGGAGGGCACTTATCAATTGCTTTATAACTAAATGCATATACGGTATTTATATAATGCTCTTATTACCTTAAATGTTGGGAGTTGGAAGGTTGCGTTTTCAATTCTGTCAACAATAATAGATTTTCTATTTTTCGACTGTTTAAGGAAAAACCTTCCCCGGACTCTGTATTCTTCCACCTCGAAACTAAAAAAAACATCTATTAGAAAAATACCTTTCAATTTATAACTCAAGCTTTCTTAAATTCTGTAGCTTTTTATAATATTAACATTGCTTTGCAGATGATATGCAGAATGTAAAAAATAGAATTATTAATAATGCGAATGAATAAACGTGGAAGTAATTTTGGTTGAATGGAACGAAAATAATAAATAACAATAATAAAACGTTTATTATTCTCTCTACAAACATGAAATGGGAACTTGTGTTTGTACTAAGTTTACACTTGCATTACAATCTACCAGCCGCTATGAAAGACAAGTATAGAATATAAAAGAGTTTAATATTTTAAACATAAAATTGTTGAAAGTTAAAACATCGCAAATGTGCCTAAAATGTATGTATTCGTCAAATATATGACTATATATTTATAACTATATATATATAAATATAAATCAAAATAACAACATTTATTTTATGTATGTTTGCGTATATCTCCGACATCTATAAACCATTTGTAAAAAATAAAAAATATTTTTTTTAAAAATTTTCATAAAAATCGGATCAGTAGTTTGTTTTTAAAATCAAAATAATGGAGAAGATTTGTTTGTAAGGCACACTTTTAGGGCGTTTGGAGTAGGTTTTTGTATTTTTTTCGTGAATATAAACTTGTTATGAATATAAGTTTTTCGATTAGCACCTATGCGATTAAAAACTATATAAATATATAAATGACATATACGAGTACAAATCCGTACTTACACAGCTTTACCTTTGCCGTATAGGGGGAGAGCCGCAAGAACATCACCAGTCAAGTCATACAATTCTGGAATAATGTACATTTTTAATTAGATAACTAGTAGGCATGGATATATATTTATTAGATTCTGTGTCAGGAACTATTTTGTTTTATAAATATAGAGTAAGAGTATGATCTTATCTAAAGAATTAGTAGATTTTTTAACATAATAAATTACATTAAATTGGTATAAATAAAAATCTACGGGACTAGCCGTAAATTTTTCTTAGGTCAATCTTCAATTCTTCATACATCTTTGGCTACACTCATAAGGCCGCACACCTGGAAAGGTACCACCGCCCACAAAAAGTCTGGATAAAGAAAAGTATTTTAAACCTTTTTTAAATATTTCTGGTTTACTCTACTAAACGTGGCCCTTGTTTAAAATTATTTATTTATAAGGTTCCGTACTTCGTTTGTCGCAGGCACTCCTCTTAAGGTACGGACCTCTAAAAAGATTTCGGAAGGTAATAAAGACAAGCTCAAACTGTTGCGATGACGACAAAATCTTACTTATGAAGTGATTAACAATATATTTTTTAAATGACTTACCAGTGCTTATGTATAGTTTAGGGAAAGAGACGTCCATATATAAACTAACGTCCGACATTCGTAGATGGCTTTGATGAACCTCAAAGTTACCGAGTCCATGCATCAACACATTCTTGAGTATTAGATCCAAGCTGAAAATTATTAATAAATTATAAACGTAGAAAAATAAAATTAAGTACCAGGATCTTTACGTTTCTTTCCTATCAAGTGCTATTAATTAGAATATAAATAATGTTAATATTCTCATGACCCCTGAATATTCGACATGACTGATAATAATCACTCAAAAGTCTGACTATTTACATAGTCTTTTGTATAAAAAAATCATCATCCAAATTTTTAGACGATCTGACCATATTCGCCTTGTAGCTTACATTTGAAACGTTTTTGTTTATTTTTTATTTCGTCGAGTGAGAATTATTTATTGTATCATAAAGCGAAAATTTGTTTGTTTGTAAAGCTTTTATGTTATTGGTGAATAGTTGACCCAATAATTACGAACATTTGCAATTACAAACAATTGTGCGTGGTCAGAGATATAGGAAAGGCTATAGAGTGGGCACAACCATAGAGAGAAAAGTGTTCTTCCCAAGTTTTACGATTTGGTGTTATTGTATTAAATATATTACTAAAAAATAGAAACATAAAACACTAAAAAGGACACTGATTAAAAAGCTTACATAATTTATTTATAATAAAAAGTAATGGAAAAAATTTACATTATATCTAGCAAAGCTGCGGCTCGGGCTGTTGCTAGCTAATCCATTAAATGATATCGTCTTTCGCAAATTTAGAAAGAAAGAAATAGAAGACAGTTCATTTTAAGTTATTGAACTACACCACTCACTTTAATACTCCAGCCGGAATATTTAAATGATAATGATCCCTTTTAAAAGGATCCAAAGGCGGGAAATCGAAGATAAGAGAACCATTTTTAACGACATAACGAATATAGTTGATCATCTGTTGGACAAGGATATCGGCTGAAGTAGTACGGCCTTTGGGCGAGGCATCGTTGAAGAAGTCTGCAGATAAAAAAAAATACGAATTTTTAGAAAATATAATATTTTAATGATGTTTACTCATTGTAAATATTTGAGTGAATATAAAAACGAAACGAATATAAAACCATTATTATATTAATAAATTAAAAATAGACGGAAATGAAAAGGAAATAACAAGCTTTTTCCAATTTCTTAACCAAGTTTTATGAAACTATTCTAGTTAAAGACATGTGGTAAAATAGTTTGATTATGTAAGTATTGCCTTTTTTACAGTAAATATATTTTAATTGCAGCTCTTAAGGACAAATTATACATATAATATAGTGTATGTACTTGTATGAAGTTATGCGTATAATATATTTCATTACAAAAATCACAGATTAATCATTTGTGCAATTTTATCGTAAAGAAATTGGCAATGGAATAAAGGCTTGTGTAAGAAGTTAAATAATAAAATAGCTCTCTTAACGTTTTATTGCAACACTACCATTTTGCAGCTAAAATTTGAAAAATTTAATACACTTTAATATTTATATAAACTTTTAAATCTCAGTTAAATGTTCAAATATTATATCTAGTAATCGACTACTTATTGTTAATCTAATTACATTATTAATTTAATAGTCATTCCTGCAAATATATGGCCACGTAGCTAAGCAACATAACAGCTACTTGCATGCAACTCATTTCGGAATATGTCCTGAGTTATCCCACACAATGGATGATTTTTTCTAATATAAACATGTGAATTATTTTTTTGTAAGTATGCTTACCAATGGAGACTTCTTTTGTAGGACTTGGAGCTGCAACAGCAATTGCGCAGAGCGCAAGCAATAGAAGCAATTTCATACTGAAACATTATATCATTATACAATATATTATATTCTCTTATACATTTTAACAGGTTCATCTCATCACGCTGAGAAGTTTGTTTGTTGTAAAGGGTCAATCTCTGAAAGTTTACGAGTAAGCCATGACTAAAACAAATTTATTGTACTCGTATACGATAGACAGGTTTAATAGAAACAATTTGAACCAGAAGTTGTCAAACTTTTTCAGTCCGCTGCGCGCTTGCAAGTTAAGCCTAAATAGCTACAATAAAAAGAAATAGATACATTGTTAAAAAGTTAGATAGGCGCAAACGTTTAAACATCTAAAGTATAAATATGATTTTTTTTATTTTAAAACAAGACTAAGGATTTCAAACAAAAAATAATAAAGTGAGATATAAAAAATAACAGAAAATAAAATATAATGCTAATTACGGTCGAGCGTGGTGAACACCACACATATTTAACCGCAGGATACAACTTGACACTGCTACTAAAATAGAATCGTGTTCTCTACAAATATTATTAAAATGACGATATTCAAATGTTAACGAACCTGTGATTCTTCGCAGACAAAGAAATATGACTAAATAACTTTATGAGGAGAAATCAGTTAAATAATAAAAATGCGAAAAGATTATCAGTGCAGTCCAATTATAAGAATACAGATTGTGATATGATTGATATCTCAATTACTTTGGTGATTGCGAATGCGTAAGTATGCGGCAATACTAAACGCATTATAGATAAACAGATTATGTATGTTTGATCTATTTTCTCTTTTCTGATTCTATTTGCTTCATGGAGTTTCGTGCCTTAAAAGAAAAATAAGAAATGCTTATTCCTATAAGTGTTCTTTATTTTACAATTAGCAAAGTAATCCTTTATTTTGTTGTCCGATTCTCAAAATTTTCATTCTTAGGAACGCGTGGAGGCATCAAGTTCGAATTAAAACCTATTACTCAGAACTATAAATTCTAAGTGTTGAAAAAAAAATTAAAATATATATTAAAATTTTCTATGTTAAAATACTAAAAAAGTAAGGCCGTTTATTTCTTATTTTTATGATACTAGAATTATAAAATTTGGCAAGAGGCGATATATTATGGTATAGATAAAGAAGAAATTTTAAAGATGTAATTTTTTCTCATATTTTAAAAATGAGAGGTTCCGAGGACGTACGAGAGTTTGGCGAGTCCACTTCTCACTTGGCCTTTATGATGATTTATGACGACCGTTTAGGCGCGCATGATGACCATACGCATCATGAGATTGCAGTCTTTCGCACCCGCATGATTGCATAAACGACATCAGATTGCATCATCTTGTACGCGGATGTTGCCCGAGCGCATTATGAAATCTTGTCTTTCTGTCCGGAAAAAACGCATGTATGTACTGGTGAATTGCAGTGTACAGGAAGAATGCGCGTGGGTTTTGTGGACTGGCTGTGTACTAGATGTCGAGCCTGCCGAAAGGGTAGACATAAAATCGTGTTACCAGAAACTCATTCCTGCCCCATCTTTTTCCTAATGCGTCAATTCGTAACAACCGTGAACACTTCTTACCCGAAAATAAAATTAATGATTGGATTTTAAGAAAAGGTAAAAAGAAATCCATTATTTTGTAAGGATTCGTAGTAAATTATTCGTATTTTGAATTGTCCAATGATGATCAAACCTGAACTGTTTTGTTCCATATTTTTTTTGCAATTTCGACTTTATAATGCCACTGTAAATGAATCTACTTTTAATGCCAGTTTGTTATCACTAAGATTTTTTTGCAATTCAAGAAAAACGTGGCTTGGTGCCAAATCCGAACTATGCAAAAGTAATTAGAAGAATTAAGAAATGATTTTGCCCACGAACACACACAACATTTGAAGAGTTGCGTGTGCGTTGCTAGTCGGGTAAATTAGTTAGAAAAGGCTAGGAAATTAGAGGGGTCATGAAATATTAAGAAGAAAGGAGAGAAAAAGACAAAAAAATAGTCATCCGGCAACTTCAAGACTCATGCAAATTCAATTTTTTGCCACTTTTTGTGCATGGAGATGGTACTATCAAGCGAGTCGTCTTATAAATGCAGAAGTTATTTGAATGCCCAATGAGTAAACTCGCAAACTTAATATATATTCAAAATATTTTTTATTGTTCACGTATATAGGTTTCGACTAACAACTTCACTGCTATCAGCCATTTATCAGCACTTTTTTTATCTTAATTGCAATTAGGAAATCAATGATTTCATTGGTGCCAGAATCGGGGTGTAAATTGAAGTGAGCGTGGAATAAATAGCCTGGCTCCCAATCCGAATATAAACTAGATATGAAAGGCACAATACGTGTGTTTTTATTTATTTATTAATTTGTAAAGTTTCCGTAAAACAACCTATGTAGATTGTCTTACAGTCAATTAGGTAAAGGCGTTCTACACACTTTTCCCTATCAGGGTATGCAAAATTACTATGTCAATTTAATACATAAAAATCTCGTGTCATGGTGTCAGTAGTCGTATTCCTCCGAAATGACGAACTGATTTTAAAGAATTATGTTTTGTGTATTTAATAGTTATGAGAATAGATCGTAAGGTATTTTTCCTATTTTTCAATCGGGCTTTTAGTATTTTCATGCATGAAAAATCTTAAAATTAACACAATTATCATCGATATGTGATGTTTAGTTTGGCAATTTTTCTATGATACATTTCCATAGCGATAACAAATACCGTAGATTTTGGATTGGCGGATTGAAGGAGGTAACTTGTACGGGCTACAGCTGTCCCATATGCGATGTCGAATAAAATTCATCATGTCATACTATTGATCATGTTGTAGTAGAAGCTACTGCAGGTTCTTTCACCCTGATTCCTTTGGCACAAATATTCATTTGTTATATTAACTGATATACACAAATATCTATTTGCAATGTTGTTTAGATTTCTTGGTAAAATGATTTTCCATGGTGGATACTAGACCATCCGGGGATGGGCACTAGACTATCCTGGGGTAGCTACTATACCGTCCTGTGGTGGGCATTAGACCATATTAGGGTAGCCCCCCTCCCCCTCTATATATGTCCATGGCTAAAATCCATACTTCTCTATGGTAACAGTTGTAATACTAGACAATCACAATGTTTTTATTTTCTTAAAGACCTTTATTTGATTCACTAAGGAAATACACATTTTTGATTTCAATATTCTCTAACTATATTCTAAGAATAAATCAGTTTCTTTTGATATTTTGCAATTTACGAGCTAATAAGCGTAATCAGTGAATCGTTTGTTTACAGGTTACACTTTTTAAGTCGCTCGACCGAGCGACCAACATTCGTCAAAAAGCCATCATAACCCGACTCCTTTACCCTTCTAAATTTAAACGCGTTCTAAACCGATTTTTAGCAACCTTATAAGAACAAGATTGGTCAAAATGGGTTTGGAGCATGTGTTTTTTTTTTATTTCTTTTATATAAATATAAAAATAAAAAGCCTGCCTTTATTTGAACAGAATATACATGATGTCTTTCATCCACACTCGAGCATAACCATGAGTCCAACCCAGGATGGTCTAGTGCCCACCGCAAGATTTTCAAGTGCCCACGCTGGAAAATAACTCTAGATACGCCCATGAGCATAACAAGATTGTGAAATGACCCTTTAGCTCCTTTACGTTAAATCTTGACCCTTGATACTGATGTTTAAAGTCTTAAATATCGTGCAGACTACGAAGTTGGAACTTAAACTAGTTGACAATCAGAATTTTAATCTCTCTAAAATTTTGCTGAGCTGAACTTGAATAAAATCTAAGCACTGTCTAAAAATTTTAGCCTTGCTATAAAATCATCTGGTAAAGCATGTGCGATTGCAACCTTTGAGGCATATTATCATATCTCCCATATAATAGTTAAGTTGACGCATTTAATCTTAACAGTTGCCGATCTACAAAAGATTGAATTGATAATATTTCGACGTTGTAATTTTGTATCGTGCATATCTCGACTACGTCATTATCGCCCTCATCCTATTCATATAAATAAAATTTAAGTGTCTGTTTGTAATCAAAATTAGACGTTTTTTTAAGTGCATATGGAAATAAGTATGAAGGAAAAACTAAGGATATTTTTTATTTTTTTCTGTCTGTTTGGGTAGGCTTACCTTCGCAGGCTGGACAATTTGAACTTGCAGTTAGCTAATAATATACCAAATAACTAATGGTTATTGTTTAAAAAGGTTTAGGATTTCTTGTAGTAAAATTACGAGTCTGGTAGCAATACTATGAGGGCGAAACAATATTATGATACAAATATTCTATGACTAGGTGGTAGAGCATAACATCCTTTCACAGCTTTTGCTGCACTTTTACGGCCACGCTCGTCCGGGTAAGTACCACCG
>JAOCPS010090997.1:0-15800 GCA_025505425.1 Graphium colonna | reverse complement strand
CTTTAAAACATATGAAAATTAAATAAAAGAAGTCCTAAATAATACCTAGAAAATAAAAACAATTAAATGAAAAAAAAAACGAAAGTATTTTAAAAAAAAAATAAAACGAACAGGCGTGTTATAATAATCGTGCAACGGAACGCATCACTATTCTTATCTGTTCTGAGCATCATGTGACGTAGATACGACAAAGTTACATTAAACAATAACATTTGCATAGCTTTAAATTGTTTCTAAACAATGAACATAAAATATAATTAACACAAGCAAATAAAATAATAAGATGTACACGAAGCCTAATACAGCAAAGAAGGAAATATAAGGTGTCTAGTAGTAAGCTAGGTGTCTTCCTACCGATCACAGCTTTAATAGTTACCATTTCGCTAGCGTCACTCATCTCGTGCGTTAACCACTCTTTATTCGTTCTTAGATTCCCCTTTTATATTTCATATATAAAATAGCAGATTTTGCAAATAAGTGGGCCCCGCAGCTGGGTTTGCAGACCCGGAGTTCCGTTTCTGTACTTAAACATATGTATTAGTCATTATTTGAGCTAAAATCTGTAATTAAATACTTACTTTCATAATTATTTTATACACTTTGCATATTTCTCGAAATTTATAACAATTTTTTACCATGTTTAAATAAAAAAAATTGTTTACCCTTAAAGCTACACTACTATATTGGAAGTCATCTTAAAAATTAAATAACAGTACCACCAGTAGTTGTTAAATGAATTTTATGTAGGAGTTCAACAAAAATATATTATTTTTTCCATAAAAACTTGCTAAATCAATACTTATGATAGAAAAAAAGAACTAATTTTTTTTTAAGATAAAATATTTATTAATTCTAGCAGTGACTGTTGGCCTACAATTTTAGAGCCCCTTTTGATTTAACAAATCAAAGTTACGGTGATAATGTTACTCTCAATTGTAAAGTCATCGAAACTCCTATGCCTTGTGATGACTGGCATTTTAATTGAAAAACACTTTAGCTTTGTAGGACAAGCTGTGACATAAGTAGCATAAATGACGATATTCCGAGGACGTCTGTTCTGTGCGGAACACGGATAGGTTGAACGTCAGTGATGCTTTTCATTCGTGCATACGTGCTCTTGATGCAGGTGGTAATGTTAGTGTATGTTCTATGAAAAGTTATGGTGACGCATTTATATAAGCTCATTAAGAATATTTGTATAACTCTAAGGTAACTAACTCCATACCATTTCTATGTTGTACGTAACTGCTGCTGTTTACTATTAGAAATAATGTTTTTTTATAAAATGAAGGAGGTAATCTTTAATTTTTTTTACTACTAAAAGCAAAAGGCACTTTAATTTTTGGATAAAATAGCAAATCTGAATAAAATAATGTAATTTAGTAAATTACTTTTAATTGAATGCAGTATTTTATGACATCATTACAAAAAGAGCTATACAAATAATTAAAAATCAGTGAATAGTAGAAATTTTTACGCATTGCATGGCAAAATTGTGGAATTTTGAATCACTTCTAAATGAAGCCTTTCAGCTCATTATTTTCTTTTTTTGTTTCAGATAACCTATAAATCACGTTAACAGTAGGAAATAAAAATGTCAGTTTTTGAAGAAATGCCAAGCAGTGTAAAAACATGGCCAACAAATGTTGCAAAATATTATATACAGCTATTGTTTTACTTTCGTTTATATTGACATTAACAGTAGTCGACTATAAAGCAGAGTTTCAAAGACCGCGTGAATGCAGGTGGCAGTCTGGAAATAAAGCGGCGGTTTGCTCAAATTTAAGTTTGACTAATAATTTAAGTTTTGGTCAACTAAATCTAGTCCAATTCAACCCCCAGAAGACACAAGTTTGCGCGTTCACCGCTAAAAAGAAACCCTTCTGTCGTATCTTCTCACTTTAAGAACACTTCCTTGGTTGCCACAGCTTCAATCGGAATACTCGGCGTCGACATATCGAGCGACGTACAGTTCCGCGGTCACTTGGAAGATAAAGCCAAGTTGGCGTCTAAAAAACTTGGCGTTCTCAGCAGAGCAAGACATTACTTCCAGCCGAGTCACCGCATGCAACTTTACAAAGCACAAGTGGGCCGAGGCACCTCTCTACCAGCTTCTTCCATTTGATCGCATCCAACGTCGAGCTATTTAAATCGTCCATGACCCAGTTATTTCCGATCAGCTTGATTCCCTGGCCCTGCGTAGATATGTTGCTTCTCTCAGCATTTTCTATTGCATGTACCATCTGAGGAGTTGTTCGGAATAATACCTGCTGCTGAGTTCGTACAGCGTACAACGCGACATACCACTAAGAACCATTGCTACCACCTTGATGGTTGCCAGTCCACTACCGTAAGATTCTGCCGTCACTTTCTGCCACGTACGACACCTTTGTAGAATCAACTGTCGCCAGTGGTATTTCCGGACCGATACGCCTTAGGGACCTTCAAGAAGAGAGCCTATTTCTAACTCAAAGGCCGGCAACGTTCTTGCAATTCTTCTGATGTTGCGGGAGTCCATGGGTGGCGGTGACCTATTTCCATTAGGTGAGCCGCTTGCTTGTTTGCCTCCCTCTCTCTGTATAAAAAAGTTGAATAACAACTATCTAAATAAGCTACATGACCACAGATTCAAGAATTTGTTGTTTCTTCAGAAAGTTAAATAGAGCAATATATTAAGTTATTTCAAATCGCAGCTAAACCTTTTAATAACTTACCTCAATTAAAGATTCTCCGTTTAGGCGGAAATCGTTTGACCCACATAAAGCCGGAAATTTGAGGCGTATTAATTTAATAATATTTAGTATGATGAACATATTGCAAATAAATAAATTGAAATTGAAAAAGACATCATAATGTCATGACAGCATCAACCGATCAGTTGTACTTTCTAGCGAGACCTGGCCAGCCTTCGGAAAACATATCCAGCAGATTCACGTCGTGGGGATGAAGATGCTGCGGTAGATTAATGGCGTTACGTAAGTGGTCTGGCCGTAATTAGCACATCCGTGGTAGCTTCGAAGTTAGTGTCGTAGTCTTTTATACGAGCACGATTTTATATGAGGTCACTACATTAAGTATAATGGTAACGTTGTAAGCGATTCATTAAGTAGAACGAAATAAGTGCCTAACCAATTTCCAAATACCACAGAAACTGCAGCGCAGGTTTAGAGCCTAGTTAGATTTTACAATATTCAAGGACACTTTTATAATAATAATGTGTTTTATTCATTTGGAATATAATTAGACACACGTACATTAATTAACTGACAAAAACAATAATATACATATAAAATAATACAACCATACAACGCAAAGTACCACCGGAAACACCTTGGTGGTTGGGAGTCCACCGCTGAGCGATTTTGTTGGCAATATCTGCCACCACACCTCTGCAGTTAACTATTACCAGAGGCATTTTCGTACCGATACTACCTAAGGGCCTTCAAGAAGGAGTGCCTATTTCTATTTTAAAGGTTGGCACTGGTCTTGTGACTCCTCTGGCGTCTCATCAGGTGATCCACTTGTTCGTTTGTTTCCTTCTTTATTATAAAAAAAATATTATAAATTTACGACGATAAACATGAGGAACATAAAAATGTTAGTAAATGAAATATATGATTTACTAAATTAAATACCTAATTAAATTATTCCCGAAATGAAAAAGTCTCACGTTAGTAATTTTAACTCAGGGTAATAACATATTCACCTTAACATTAATAAATCTAAGTGTACTCTTATGTCTAAGTTTTTTTTAATGTTTTTGTGGTAATAGTAATTTATAATAAGATTTATTTATTTACTGACTTTATTCCAATGGGAATTCTCTTATAAACTAAAAAAATATAGTAGGTGCAAACAAATTATTACTAAAAATAATCTCTTTAAATAAAATTCACATCAAATATGATACCTACAAATACACAAATAAATATACATACATATGCATACACAAACATACAGACATACATATATGTCGGGGTAGCGTCGCAATACGAGTGATTGATTCCATATTTAGTGGTATAAACACACGCACACTTCGATTATAACACTATATATTTATTACTTTGCAGTATTACAAGTATTTCTTCACACTGAGAACTCAGGAACGAAAGTGAAATTATGAGCTTTATTTCCGGTACAAAAATATCAAGAGAATTTAAACTACTTTATAAAATTATTAATTGTAATAATTAAGCTCCGTTATTTATTTACTCCTAAGTCTATATTAACATTTAATAAACTGCTTGTTTACATATTTTAGTTATTACATACTTAATTTTGTCTATACAGGATATTTACATCAAATAATATTTTAAAAACATGAAGCGTTTGAAATAACAATTATAAACTTTTTCAGGAGATAATACAGATTAAGTTATATTTATTTAGTCACATTACATACAACAGACATGACGACGGAAGTTGAAATAAACGTTTGTTATCAACACTGGACTTATACTCATTATTGTAAAACAAATATAAAATATTTACTAATGACAATTATAAACATAATCGTTTAGGGGCGTAGTATTTTTATTTACAAAGCAAGGGCCCATACCACTAGGCTACGGAGGCGTATTGAGTATTAAAGCTTTGTCTATAATTGTTTACCTTTGTCAAACCTTATAAATATGGAAATATGAACATTGCTTTGTTTATATTTTAATTTATTTGTAGTTAACAAAAATGATGCAATTGTTTTTGTTAACGTTACCTTCTAATTAAAATAATTATGATAGTGTTTGGACAGTGAATATCCATTAATTTTTTTTTTCATTACTTGTAAATAGGTAGCTAGGCCGGCCATACAAAAATTAGTTACTGACACATTTTGTGGAACTTCAGAGCATTGACAGTCTTAAAAAGAAAATCTTGTGAGAGAGTCAAAGCGGTCATGGTTATATTTAAAATTTTAAATAGTTCAATTATCGCTGAGAAGTGTTCACTTATTTCTTTTTGTGATGCTTTATATTTTTTTGACAGCAAGTCTAAAGAATTCATTAAAGTTAATAATATCTCGGCATGCAAGGAGTTCACATCAGCCTCGTATGATGATTGTACTTCTTTAGCCTTATTTATAATATATATTTAGTTTTCCTTTAAGTAAATTCCTTTTCTTGAATATTTATCCATAATTTTTTTAATATTTTGTAGATGTTAAGTTTTCTGCGTTGGTTTTTAATTTTTTATATATCTATTAACCATTCTTTTACTCTGAACAGGGTGAGATCGTTCGGAGTGATCACCAGTCAAATTAATTACGGAAATGTCATTCTTATAGATGATGACTGAGGATACTATATCAGGCAATTTCTCAACTAGTTCTGTATATAGGATTGACAGGCTTTTAAATTAAAGTTAATATTTTGTAGTAATAAAATTTTATTTTGAGCCTCATTCAACTCAGATCTTAGTTGAGTTGTGAGCTTGAGAACTTCTTCATACTCACATCTGCATTGGTCAAACCCATCGACTATTTTTTGCAGATTATCATTTTGTTCAAGTTATATGATTTTATTGTAGTTTTTAGAGCTCGGTTTTTAATTCTGTTTTTTTTTAAACTGCAATGTCTTATTTTTATTGTCATCTCTTTTTCTTAGTAACTGTTGGCAGTGTGTTTTTATTTTCTTTTAACTTCTCTAGCGTCAGCTGGAGTTGCTCCTCTGCCTGGCGCGCCTTGGTGTAACGGGTTATCATTTTAAATACAATTTAGAATCACCGAAATATATTAGTAATAACAGTGAATAGTAAGCACCTTGTGAGGATTAAAGTAAATCAATATAGATAATTTGAATTTACATTTGATTACCTGCGCAGTGACAGTTGCCATAAGATATTTAACACAATTGCACGAAGTACAGTTCACAAAGTATAAAAGTTTTAAAATTGTGACACTTTTATATGAATATGGAGGCTAAAATAGTTACGAACTGTACTTAAATACTTAAAAAATATCTTATAATATAAAATGTTATCGGATAATTTAAATAGAATTTAGTTGTTACGGTTGCCATTAGGAAAAAATGACAGTCTGCCAGAGAAACCTGGTATATTGTGCCTTCCATGGCCGGCTGAGAGGCCTTAATTTTAATTGTACACTTTTCAGCTCCATAGGTCATTAACGGTAGGACTTATTGGACACATTTGGGCTCGACGAAAACTTCGTAAGCATCATGCCATACGCGTCGCTTATGCGTTTTAAGTGTTCACTTTGTAGTGCTTCACTGCACTAAAACGTGCACGGTTGCCACACTGCACTACAAGTTGACAGTGTTTGAATATTATTTTCATTTTGAATTATAATAAGTTTTGATATTATAACGATTTAAAACAATTAAACTCTTTTAAAAATTACAACCACCTCTTTACAAAACTATAAAATTAATCTCGAATCACAAAATGAATTTGAAACATTGTTACTACTTATTTCGGTTAAAACACTCCAAGCAAAGCAGCTAAGATGTTAACTGAAAAACGACTCTTGACCCAAAATTTTGAACTGATGGCATCATTTACATTCTTTTTTTGTGTTATTTACTCTATATCTGTTATAAACTAAAAGCTTTTTTAAATTCTTGATTTGTTTTGTTCGTTTGCGAGATTTTTATCTTAAATTTATGAAAACTTATAGCTCGTTTTGTTTATATTGCTAATTATTAGTGGAATAAATCTTATATGTTACTAAGTATTTTCAGAGTAAGATTAGCTATCTCCCATACCCACTCTGTGATCGCCTTTTTAACCATAACTATTTTTACAGAAGGACAGCATTGACCGGCATGATCACTCTTCCGCCAAGGCAGGTTGCATTCATTGCATTCTTTGAAAGAAAACTCTTGCCCAATCCTCTGATTTTCTGATCCTCAAATTGCTCGCTGTATACCGTGAGTGAGAATTTGAGCGCCGTATTGACGCGTGATTAATTAAGTATAACTCGTAATCAGCGTGTGTTGCGCGTAAACAACATATCAGTTATAATGATAGCATTGTGTTGTTAGTTTACGCACCATACGATTCAGGTACTCACCAAAACCCTCTGTGACTTCTTGCGTCAGACAAAAGGTGACGCGTGTATAAGACTTTGTTTGAAGCCAGACTTTCTGAAGACTTTCTGAAGCTCTGCTGGCAGAAGCGTACTGACAATGCGTTATAGCGACTTTCGCGGTTCCCCAAGCCGCTGGCGCCAATTCTCAAAACTTTTTTGCGCTTTTGCTCTCGCTCCTTTTCCGCATCCGTGGACTCAGCATCGCTTACTGAAATGTTTAGGCGTGTGAACCCGCATATCCATCTCAGTCAGAATATTTAGTTGTAGAAACCGACTTAGAATAATTGCTACCTTAAAATGATGATTGTACAGTATCTTTGTATGATCCAAATAGGAAATCTACGTTGCATGCTAAAAATTTTACTGTATAGCATCAAACCTCAGTTAATCGGTGGGACCGGATGGGACAACCGTGAAGAGTCATAGATAGTATAAATTTCTTTCTTGGGACCCCAAATATGGCTTCAGGTGTCGAATTGAATTACTACAATCATCATTATTTCCGAGTTTGTCAAATTCAGTGTTAAAATAAAAGCGTTAAAGCTCTCGAAATATCATTAACTCGGCGAAATCATAATCTGAAGCTGACATACGGTACCTTAATGGTTATAATTTTACAAAACGAAAAATGTATATTAAAACGTGTAACAATTTACTCCAGAAAGAGACACAATTAAATTCATAAACTTAAAAAGGCTGCGACTGTCAGTTTCTCTTAACCCAAAGCTCAGAAATATTTGATGAATATCAGCGCAAAGAGCTATCTAAAATAAACGAAAATTATTAATTATGTTGAACAAACAACCTTGAAGATTTTCACTTCTATATAACAGGTCATTAAGGAAACCCAGTGTTGGTTTAACAACTACCATCGGGAACTACACGTAACTTCATTATGATCTTATCTCCTCGGATCACACCGTGATGCGGAATAAAATACGAAATTTGTGAAGGATTACAATTTACAGGCGAAATATAATTCTTCTCTAAGTATTCGCAGATTACACTGTCATATGCGATCTTTAAGAATGGAGATGCCTGCATCTTTCTCTGTAAGCAATAAAACCGCTGCTCACTTGCCTGATGCGAGTTACCGAGACAGTTGACGTCAACCTTGAAAGGCAAAGCTACCACATAACGTCCGACGCTATCTCGCGAGGTAGTTCTCGAGTACAATTCTCCATATAATTTATCATCGGGACTAAGTACCGGGAGGACGTCTACTTTCTCAAGCTCCCATAATTTCCGAATAACGGAGTCCATTGAATCCATGGTGCAGCAATATGAAACGGACTCCTAACTATTAACACGGACCGGTGCGTCACCAACAATGACGTAACCGAGGACCGTTTCTAACGCGAGCGGTGAGACATGCGGAGGTTGTCCCTGAATCTTATTCGATAAAAGAAGATGCGGAAAAAGAGAGGCATCAATCAACATTTTTATCGGGCCCGAGCAGTAGTAGGTAGCGTCTGCAAACGGCAGACCTTTAAAATTCAACAATAACGAAGCATCGACTGTTGCGGTCGGCAGCCGTTCTGTAATTTTATCTACAACCAAATAATCGACAATCAAATAAAAAATGTTGCAATCAAAGCGAAAATTAAATTAAATTTTTAAGGAACCTTGACTGGATTTATTCGAACCTCCTACCCCCTTAACCACTGAACGAGCGGGTCTAATGTTTGTGTTTAAACTTAAAATTTGACAACAAGAACCAGTAATAAAATTGCTTTGAGAAGCGCTGTATAACGATGCGAAAACGCTATGTTATTTGCCGTGTAAATCTAAAATTATAATACGCGCTGTTGCCAGTAACATGGTGTTAGGGTCACGAAAGTTGCGGCGAGTAAATTTCCTACCATTCGCTAGCAAACAAAGCGTGACGTCGTCACTCGACTCGCCTGTACGAGCGGGCCCAGTGGCCGAGGCGTCCAGGGGTCTTGTGCTCAGCGGGCTGCGGGTTCGATTCCGAAGCATAATAAAGTATGATGGTTAGAGTTACATTTTTTATATAAAGATGTTGAGGCACAAGCGAAAACAGGATGTCCAGAACTTTAAAAATTTATGCATAAATTTTTCGACTTGACGAATTTAAAACGTTCATCTGGTTTGTAGTTATTAAATGTAGGGTATTTACTTATAGATGTAGTCGTGATTATGATTGCACAAAGTACACGCGGACGACTCGGAACTAGTATAAGCGTGTTTAGTCAATGGTTTACGATCAAATGGTGTTCTGTTGCTGTTAGCATTCAAATGCTCGCGCCGTATTGGTATCTAGTTTTTAAGTGCGATATGCAAGAAAATTAAATCGGACAGGTTGTCAAATTTATGTCTTTTAAAGCGGGTACTGACGAAGTGAATTTATCTAAGAATGATTCTTAAATATTAAGGGTTGCAAAAGTAATGGACTTAAAATCAAATGGTTGATTTAGGTATATAGTACCATTGAGACGCTTATCTTCATACTTACTAATTAAGTTATCAGCTGAAGTCGTGATCCCCGAACATATGGTGCGTGCCCTGCCTGTTAATTTGCCTAATAAGTAACAAAGCTTCTCCGAATCCGACAATGACACATTATTGTGTATGACGTTTTGGAAACTTGCGACGAACAGAAGCCCATGTTTTATGTCGCCATCGAACTCGTGGATCTTCATTGGAGGCAATTTCGGAAATTTAGGTTGACATGCGGGTCCGAAATGAACTTTGGTTTGAGAGGATTGCAATTTCTTAGCAGCTCATTTCACACAGCCTTATAGATTTTCGAACGAGGAAAGCGGTTAATAATCGACTACGTAATTAGGATTTGCCTTCAATTATAAAGCAGCTATTTTATCCATCACATTTTCAAAATCAATACGCAACGAATCAACAGTTTCAAACTCGCACAAAAAAGAGTCTGCATCAAATGAGTTTGAATTAATATGTTTGACGCGATTTTGTTTTTGAGACTTACGCGAATATTAGACATTTTAAAATAAAACAACTTTACGGATTTTATCGCGGTTTATACCCGTGATCATGAACGCTGTAAAGGGTTCGAAACGTCGGGTGATAAAATTTAAAACTAAACCGAGATAAAATCCATAAAGTTGTATAATTTAAAAAAAATCTTTGACGCGATCAGAAATATTTTGCATGCGGGAAAATATCCTATCCCTTTTAGCATATTGCATTTGCAAATAAGTATCGGCTGGTGCCATTTTAATAGAAAACAGGTAAAAGCAAATGTTTAAAAGGAAACATTTCGAGCGAGACGATAAAAAGCGACGGAGAAACGGCATACCAATTCCCGGTACGAGCAAGCAATGTTAAAAATATTTTTTACCTCCGATTAACGCCGAGCGAGCGTCGCGGTCTTGTAGCGAACCCGGCCGGTGAGCGTACAGTAATTTAAAACGAAAGGAATCGAAATGATACCTAAGAGGGGTGAACTACTTACTTTGCACTCAATACAGTTTAATGAGCATAATTTTAAGTACAACTACTTGAATTTAGGTATAAACCTATACGCAAGGATAATAATATTACGTAATTTTAAATGGCAAAATTCTAGGTTAGTGTTATGTTTTTACACGACCTTAACCGAAAAATTTTAGGAACTTGAATGAGTTTTAAATGCGGGTTAAGCGAACAAAATCAATATATTAGCGAATCGACTACGATATAGAGCGGTATGAACGAAATTTATTCAAGTAGGCAGTCGATAAACGTAAACCGATGCCACGCATATATGAACTACTTGGTACGCGGTTTAAGACGAAACAAAATAAGTACTTGGATAATGGCTAGCGCTGATTTACTAATATCCAACTCGTTGGACTAAAATGTTTATACGAAGACGTACAAAATTCGATTTTCGAAGTTTGGTTGTTACACGAGGGAACACGTGCAAAACTGCGGGAAAAAAACGAGATTAGAGGCAGTTCTTCTATAAGGATAGAGGCACAGTAACTTTATTCCTTCGTCGGATTTCTTCTTTATTCTTTCACTTCTCTGGACACCTCCAGCACGAACTTTAGCCACCCTTTTAGGCTTTTTAAACGAAATTTGCAGAGCGACGTCTCAAAGTCAACGCGGCTCGGACATTATCCATTATCCATTATGTTTAACAAAAAAACAAGCGATTGCGGGGCTCGTCCTTCTCGCTCGTACCTGTATTGTGCGGGAAAGGAATGGAAAAGGGACGCAACAATCCAACCAAACGAAATCGATCTTTGGATTTATACAGACAATAAATAAGCGTAATCACAGTTAATTTTAATAGCTGACTTCGGATAGTAATAATTATGTTTTATTAATATAGTGCTGGTTTTAATTTCAGGATTATTTACATCAGTTAGTGATCACTTAATTATACCAAATAAGTACTGGGACTGCATAAGAATTAATAGCCTTAATAAGGTTGCGCGCATTAAGTTGCATTTCACAAACCTAGTTCAATTTTTTTTATATACTAAATACTAACATTTTTTTTATTTACTATATACTTTATACGAATCACCTTCTTTCATTGCCCCTTTGTTTACTTCATCGTTAGTGCTATAATTCTTGTCTTATATTTTTCCTTTTTTAAAGTGTTTAACATTTATCTAGGCCACAACTCATGTTGATGTCATTGCAAAACTGTGCTGTAGTCCTTATCCTCTATTTCTTTAGAAGATTTACAAAATAATTTCATGTCGTCCATGTACATCAGATGAAAATCCATTTATTTTAGTGTTAACCTTTACCCGAAATTAGACTGTGATAAAAATGTACAGAAATAATTCAATGCCAGATAAAATATAATGATTATTTGGTTGATTTAAATTATTTTCTCGTCTAGCTTATATATATATACTTTTATATAATACATATTTATCGGATTTAATAATATGAGTTAAATAAGAAACAAACTCTTATTTAATAAATAAAGCCCAGCCAGGCAGATGCCTTCGGTTGGGGAGACTTAACGGCCGAGGGTAAGGGCGTAAGCGAAAAAATTCGGCGGACGATACGGGCGGTATCAAGAAGCACCGCTATCTGCATGTGAGCCAGAAGAAGTCCATCTCAGACTTCCAATCGCCTCAAATGTTTTGAGAGGCTGACCAGGATTAACTCGATCGCAGATATGACTACGGGGATAATTTCGGCCGGTATCCGGGTCGGTATCCGGCTCCACATGTCGGTTACCTCGCGAGCCCGATCCAGATATTTTCTTTTCTTTCCTGGTTCGGCGTTCACGAGGTTCTCGTCAAATGGCATCGTTATGTCGACCAAAAATACTCTTCACTGTGCTCGGTCCATCAACACGATATCAGGCTTATTCACCAGTATCATCTTGTCCGTGACGATGGACTGGTCCTAAAAGAGCCTACACTTTCGAGCACGACTTCCAGCAAATACTTGTTATAGGGCAATCTTCATTCCGTGAGACCGTATTTCAGAGCGAGCTTCGGATGGAGAATTCTGGCCACTAAATTGTGCCTGTGCAAAAATTCAGTATTTAAAAAAGCCGAATAATCGGAGATGACATGCTGAAGTGACTTGCTAAGATGGCGACAGGCTCGACAAATATCGACAGTGCCATCCGGAACGCAGCGAGGTCAAAGAAGCGGTAGTATCTACGAAAGGCTCGTGTAAAGCCTTGTAGAAACGCCCATAGAGCTTTTTTTCCTTCCATATGGTTTCAATGTCGAAAACGCTTTGTATTGCCGGGTCCTGCCATTGTTCGTTGGTTAAGGATAAAAGTGTCAGTCCTTTGTCACTCTGAATGACGTCTGCGTAGAATACCTCATCCAATTTCGTGTGTGACGTCATAACTGTGAACCGTCGTGTGAACTGCCTGTTTTACATCCAACTCCTCGATACCTACGTTCTGTTGCATTACCAGGTACCGGTATGTTTCAGCCTCGGAAAGGGTGCCTAAGTCAACGAGTATTGAGATATCAATGCACTGGGTATGTGTGACCTTACTTCTTTCTACATACATTTACCCGTTCCCAACTCCATTCCGATAGAAGTACTAAAATCACAAGCGATTTTTGGCTCAAACAATAGCCCTGGAATATTCCCCAACGTATCCTTATACGGTCTTCCGCAGCCTCCATCCGCTCGCCCAGGTGACATAGGATCGTATTCCATTGCCCGTAAAAGTATCTTACTGCACCATCGATCTTGTGCAGCTCGGGCACCCTTATAAGCCATGAATGGTGTACCGAGTCGAACGCCTTTTCAAACACCCATTCAGGTGGCAGAGAAGGACGGTTGCGTTAGACCTTGGTTTCACGACCGCTATCCCGATATCCACTCTGGGCGCAGGAAATGACCCGACGTGTTCAAATGTCAGGTAATTTTCGCGCTCAGGATGGATGTCAGTGTCTTGTAGATGGTTGTTAGACACCTAAGGGAATCAAATGAGTGACTACAGGAGTGAAGAATCTCGAGAGCGGCATTTAATCGAGGGCTTCTTGAAACTGTCGGGCAAGTGCAGTGTGAAACGCCATGAATTACTTTAGCAGTATAGATGCAGCCCATCAATGCCTTAACTTTTCCAGTTATGAGCTTTGCAGACTGTTTTAGCTACGTCGTCTGTTGTTATGACGATGGGGTTCATAGGTGCAATAGCTGCACACTCACGCGCTACGAAATCTGTCCAAGAGTCCTCGTAGTGGTGAACGCGCTATGACCACAATCGGCTCCAAAAGGCGATGGTGTCAGCTTGGCTAGGGCCTTCATCCATTATACATTTTCCTTTCCGCTCCCAGGATTTAAAGAGCCTCTTCTGGTCACTTTAAAAAAGGCGAATCTGATTGAACCGCGTTTTCCTCTCGGTATATCGCCGGATCCGCTTTTCCCAAACTGCGATTCCTTGCTTCAGGTCATCGATACGCCCCGTCAATCTCTGATCTATGTCGGGCTGGAAAAAGCTGATATAGATCCCAGCAAACGCCATACTGACGGTACGTACGATCCTTGATCTTTTGTTAGCTGATCTGAAGCATGGGAGCCTACCAATGAGAACCCTTGCCTTTGCGATACGGTGTTCGATCCTTTTTCTCCACTCTGGGGTAGCATTGTGTGGCCTAAGTGCATAGCCAATGGCAGGGAATTCGGCGCCAACTATGTGACAAACTGCCGATGCGGCGCGAAAAAAAAATTCATATCACACCGGTCCCGGCTGGCTTCAAAATAGGTAGCCAGCATTAAAATAGACGAGGCCCTCACGACGGAGTTATTTCGCTTACTTAGGGGTATGCGGTGATAGTCGTGGGCGGTCGTCGAGAGGCATCTGACGCGTTTTAAGAATCGCCTCATCCAGTTTACTCCTCATATGATCTTGTTGATGGGAGTCCATTCCCCCCTTGACCGATTCTACCACAGCTGAAATGTTAAATGCGGCATCCATGTTTGCATCCTCAACAGAATCCACAGACGCCGCTACACTTTCCGCTGAAGTATTCCCAGACAGAGGTAGAATGACCTCACGTCATAATCGTTCGAACTCAGCTTCAATGAATAATTTCCGACGGATGATGTATCGAACTCGGTGTACAGGTTTTGTTCCGTAACGAATAATTACGGCTCCAGAAAGCTTCTCCTCTGCAAAAAGCCGATGCGTCCTAGTCTGATACCTGTAATTTTCGGTTTCTCCTTCTTTCGTCCAATAATACGTTTCGATCGTTCTTTCGTTTATTTTAGAGGTTCGTTGCATTCGGCTTTCTCCACCAATGGTGGGTGCTGATTGCTGGGCCCACGAGAACCCTGCCGATATCAAGCTGGCTGGCGGGGATGATGGATGTAAAGCGCTTTTAAGTGGTCGTGCAGCACTTCGCGTACAGCATGCGGGTCGTATGCGTTCAGCGCCAGCTCGAAACGCGTCCTAGTGGGCCCCAGCTAGCGGCCTTATGCGCATTCTTCTATAATTTCATTAACGGGAGACGCCCAGACCCGGCACCGTTTGCTCTATAAGGCCATAAGCACATGCGGGCTTTCGCACCCTAAGCTAAATAAAGCCATTAACTTAGCAATATCGGAAGAAAAAAATTAGAATATGCTGTATAAACGTAATTCGAACATCAGACCTCCTTATCGATTAAATAATAACGCTTTTTGCCGTTATTGTAAATTACAAGGATATACGTTAGAAACACGTAAGCGAAGGGAATTCGACAATAAAATATTTAATTCGCAAATTCCTCAAAATAATCGTCTTCTTTTTAACCGTAACAATGACTACAAACAATACAGAAACCAACAAGCCCGTGCCAATTTTATATAAGACACATATAATCATGATTAATTTTGCAATCATTCTAGAAATTTATATCCTACCACTTCCTAGGACAAAAATCGACACGACATTTACAACGACGGAACCAACGACATTAATCAAGACTCACACAGTAAACATTTAAACGATTAGTGGGCTCACGGCGGTGTCCCGCGAGACCCAATCATTTATACTTACGTAATCCTAATGACACCCTATCTATCAATAAAAATATTTTTTTTTCAATTCCTATGGACCACACGGGTAACAAGCCCCAGGCAAGCATCCTATCCTCTGAATCCAAGGGTCACACGGGTAACCAGCCCCAAGCAAGCTTTCTATCCTCTGAATCCAAGGACCACACTGGTAACCAGCCCCAAGCAAGCGTCCTATCCTCTGAATCCAAGGACCACACGGGTAACCAGCCCTAAGCAAGCATCCTATCCTCTGAGTCCAAGGACCACAAGGGTAACCAGCCCCAAGCAAGTGCCCAAT
>JAOCPS010090891.1:0-15801 GCA_025505425.1 Graphium colonna | reverse complement strand
AGGTTTATTATACTATATATTGTCATCTTCTGTACCTATAACTGAACAATGAATAAATGATTGATTGATTGATTGATCTAATAAAACTTTTACAAAAAATGGTCTCAGTGATAAAATTTTTATCATCCTGAGGATTTTAATTTTATAATGTCAAAGAATTCTTCTTTCTTTAAATTAGGTACATAAACTGTATTGGAATTTTATAATTATGTTTTATTATTAAAACACTGCTTTTTATTAGGATTTAGGCCAATATAGCAAAATAGACAATAGAGGGCAATTATACTTGTCTTGGAACTACTACGTATTGAAATAAATTGTTAACTAAAGTATGAAACATTTAAATCAAATATTAGTCAAGGTAAGCCTTGATATTGGGGTCAATATATTTTTTTCGTTGCAATGGGGTACGGGCACATATTAGGGAAATAAGTCGACAATTTAAAAACACTACGTTGCATAAACCGCGCGCTTACCGAAATCTTCTTTCTACAGAGAGCTGCTTTGGCGCAATTTGTCGAATTTGTAAAGGCACACGCGGCTTTTTGCCATCAACTCACCACTAGGCAATGATGGTAAAAATGGTGATGAATATTTTGTCATACTCATCGTAACATCTGAAAATATTGACCTTGACTAGGTGCAAAAACCGATTATAAAAGAAGAAAACTTTGTCAAAAACAAACATTCTCTCAAATGCACCTATTAAATAATAACAGACGAAAATATTATAAATTTTTCCCCCCAAATTTCGAAATTATTTATCAACTTTCTATTAAGTTTATTCAGGAGGCTATTAATATTTAATTTAATAATATTTTTATTCTTTATTTATCCCTACATATAACGTCCTGGAGTATAGAAGATAACTCACCAGTCAGTCTGTGTTTACACATCCTCACATAATTACAACGACGATGATGATGATGATTATGTTAGGTTACACGTCCACTACTACTAAATTACACGCACACACGTACATGTAATATAAAATGACACCTTTTTACAAGGTGACTTACCCCTAGACCCTATCAACCAACCCAACCCAACCCAACAATACAACATAATATGATGAAATATGGTGCAATCATTGACTTAGTACATTCTTTCAGACATATATACATATATAGTATATATATACATCCATATATAATTATGGTGATGATTATATTCACGAGAACGATTTTGTAACACTAACGGGTGAAAGCGATGTTATTAAGGTGGGGTGTGTGACCTACGGTGTGACTTACTCTGCATTTTTCGTGGAGGACACCAACGAGCAAATGTATCACCAGATGGTAAGAGTTCATCGCTGCCCATTGCAACACCAGAGGAGTTACAAGAGCGTTCACGCTCTTTTCTTAAAGGTCCCTAATATTTATCAGTCTGGAAATATCGCTCGTAAAAATTGTGTTGTTTGCAGCCACAAGTGCTTCCCGAGCTGCAGCTAGTGGAGTTCCCGCGCGCGCACACCGACTGGGTGCGCCAGGTGTCCTACTACGAGTCGTTGCACTGCGTGGTCTCCTGCGCCACCTGCTCCGACTCCCTCCTCATGTGCGACCTTACCGCTTCTAGGACGCACAACATCTTCCACACAGAGAAGGTGCTCTTATAACGTCTATTTATCTAAGAAACTGAATTTTAAGTGAATCACTACAGATGAACCTCTTAGCGGAGCTTGATCCAAAAATATGATGTTTTTAAACCTAAATGTTTTGCTATAACTCTGATTTTCATGATTGGGTTTAATAACTATAAGTGAAATAAAACGGGGGATCAAGAAACAGGCCAATGGAAAGCTGACTCACAAAGCGAAAGTTTTTACTATTCACGCTTGTCAAATTTGTAATAACAAACATGATAAAATAATCCTAGACGGTCCATATTAAAGTAGCATAATTAATAAGCGAAAGGAATCATACAATTTCTCATTAGCAATTGCAGTAAGGAAGATTTTGAACGGCTATATAGATTAGATAGATAGATAGATTAGATATCCCGGTTTTCTTAATTTTAAAATTCATGGCATTATAAAATTGAAATTTCGCCGAGACAGGGCGTGCAGTGCTTTGCATTCGACGAGGAAGCCCATATGGTGGTGACAGGGGGCCCAGACTGCACGGTGCGTGTGTGGAATGCATTCGTGTCCAAGGCGCCCAGCGCCGTGTTGCAGGGCCACCGAGCCGGCATCGTGGCGCTCGTGCTGCAGGACAGGGTGCGCAGAGCGTACTCGCTGGCCAGGGACCGCGTGCTCAAGGTGTGGGACCTGCAGTCGCAGACGTGCTTGCAGGTAACAATGAACAGCAGTACGAAACATAATAAGTCGAAACTAAAAAAAAACTAAAATAATTTTTATTGAAAAAGTTTTCTTTCTTTGGATTTTGAACATCGGCTTCACAATTTACCTGCTTATTTGGTGTCTGAGACCAATGAGGACGTTAAATTTTGAAACGCTGATAAAGCGTAGAATGATGTTTTGAAGCCTCTAATAAACTATTTTTATCTTTAGACTTACATCGACATTCCGCCTCAAGTGGGTGAAAGAACCCCGATCTCCGCGGTCTACAACCCTGCAACGCGAGAACTAATTCTGGGCGCCATCAAGATAGCCATTTTAATCCTGGACGAGCAACTAAATCCTCTGCACACGGACGGCTTCACCCACTCACGGGCCGTCGCCAAGCTATTGTATAACCCACTTTTCAAAGTGGTGATTACTTGTGGTATGGACAGTATTATCATCAACTGGGATCCTCTAACGGGTAATTTTCTTTCTAATGTGTCAACTCTCAGTAGTGTATGTTATTTTACTTTTAACGAAGAATAAATTAACAGTAAATTTGAGGTATTGTTGTCAGGCAAACGCAACGTAATAATCCGCTGGGCGCACTCGCGCCTACTGCACGGAGAATTGGTGCCAGTGGAGATCACCGCCGCCTGCTTCCACCCAGCTTTTCAACTACTCCTCACCGGCGCTAGGGATGGCTCGCTTAAGGTTTGCAAAGATTACTTTTAAAAAGAGTTAAATTTTTTGTCACTGCTTAAAACTGTTAGCTAAAATTATTCTGTATATTAAGAAAAGGATTGTTGCCTAGACGTGGAACTTTAACACGGGCGTGTGTCTGCGGACTATGGAGATTGAGCACATGTGTGAAGTGACTAACTGCTTTTGGGTCGAAGGCAGGTATGAAAATAACTTTTTTTATTTTTTGCTTAAACATCTTAGGGTTTTAGTGTATGCATTACTAATTTTTAACATTTTTAAAAATGTTAGAGTCAAGGTAAAGCAGCTCGGCAGTTTCGATGGTAAGGACCTGGTAGGATGACTACGCCTTGACTGTAACGACTATCCTCGCGTATAGTCCAATGTGTGTAACCGATCCCTAAAAAGGTGATCGCTCGGATTCAAGTAACTAAAGGCCGTTTGCCATTACCTCTTTGCTTCGAAAAATAATGCAATCGAGAGCTAGGCGGTGGCCATGACAGTTATGAATGGATAGGGCAATAAGCGCTTCTTTCCAAGATCACATCTTAACGGTTACCTGAAAAATTATACGAATGGATAACTAGCTTTATATGCAGTTCGATGCAAAGGTTGTTGTCGATGAATGCAAAGTCCAAGCTGCGTGCTGACATGGCTCACAGTGTTCCTTCTGGATTTCAATGATTTGTTGTGCATCAGCAACATTCATTGTTATGTAAATGACAGTACAATTGACACTTTGTATATCAGCCGGCCAAATATTTCTCAGGACTACGTCGGCGAGTGCCGAACAAAACTTGTGTTGAAATCGAGACTTTGCTTGGTACCTTGGATTGAAGTCGACTAAATTTAATTCAGTTTGACTCACAGAAGACACAAGTTTACGCGTTTATCGCTAGAAAGAAACGCGTGCCACCACCTCCTTTTGGGTCACCTCACTTGGAAAACACTTCTTCCCTGGTTGCCGCAGACTTGATGGGAATTCTGGAAGTCAATATATTATCAATATGCTAACTTTTTATGGAGCTAACATAGCTTTATGTTTTTATCTAATGCAATTGTATGAAGTCATATCTTTCCCATCTCTGGACTGGGGTACCTTACTACCCATCCATTTAACTGCATTTGATGTTGAGTCTCTCGAGCCTCTTTTGTCTTTTTCTGGCCGGGTTGATATCTTTGCTCTGTGAAAGGTCGTCGCGTCTCTTTGCGTTCCCTACCTTATTTACCATGGTGAGTATTCCGGGAAATTGTTTAGATTAATACCTGCTGCTAAGTTTGCTCATCGTACAATGCGACACACAATTCCTTACTATCGATACCACCTTGATATTGGCAGTCCACGACGATTTCGTCGTTATTTCCTGCCATGCATGCCTTACTTGTGGAATGAATTGTTGCTAGCGGTATATCCGGACCAATGCGTATTAGGGACCTTAAAAAAAAGCGTAGGTACTCTTATCTCAAAGGCAGAGAACGCTCTTGTGTTGCCTCTGGTGTTGCGTAAGTCGATGAGCGGCGGTAATAACTTACCATCGGCTTAACCGCTAATTCATATGCCCCATAAAAAAAATTAAAAGCTTAATTGATATTTAATAAATGAGATAATTTCTATTTTTATTAGTTCAGTAAGTGCAAAGTGGTAAGTGATTAAAATACGTTGCTTCTTTCCCATTATTATTGTAATCAAAACTTCAACGTATATATAAAAATGATGATACAACGAATATAACCAACGCTATAAAAGAACCAAACAATGAGATGACATAAAATAATTAAATTCCGTCAAAGTAAAAGCTAAAAAGTGATAGGCATAAGATGCACGCAGGATTCTGGCGGTGGGGTGGAACCGGCACGTGACCGAATTTGAAGACACGGGGCTCTCGTCTCAGGGGAAGAGCTGGGAGACGCGGCACCGTGACGACGTGTTAGCGGCAGCTGTGAGATCCCCACTGACCATTGCCACTGCCTCCTACGCTTCTGAGCTGCTCTTCTGGAAGTTGGAGACCGGTCAGCCATACAGGTGACAGCTGTTATTGAAACATAGAGTGAAAATAACCTAGAAACTGCTGAATCAAAAATAATATAGTGTAGAAAAAAAATTGTATATAGATCTAACATATAAAGCCTCAAACAAAAATTATAACCAAAACCATCTTTCATTGAACATAAATTTTAAGGCATTATTATTTATTTAGTAAATTCAAATCTAAATAGCAATATCCAATAAATTTATGAATGAAGTGTTAATTCAACCTATTCACAATTTGACATTGTGCATTTATTTTATGGTAACATTTTGGTGACGTGGCTTTATGTATACCTATGTTCAGAATATACTTTTTAAAAATAATTTTATGTCTGCACACGGCGTGTTTCTTTAATGTAATGACATCGGCAGGAGGTTCTCGTGCACGGAGCCAACGCTGCGCATCAAGATGCAGTACAGCAAGCGCGCCGCGTCGCCGCAGCAGAGCGCCGCGCCGCAATCTGCGCCACGGCCTTCTGCCGTCTTCCGCCCCAGGTGCGTCAAGATCCCTAATATTGATAAACAAATGCTAAATTTAACTTAATCCTCCTAACCGCATTTTGGCCTCAGCAGAATTTACCTCAGCACTAGGAAATTATACCTGTATGGCAAAGTGTTTCTGATTCGAAACGACAATTCATAGATGACAAATATTCATCTTCCGTGTGAGAATGAAACCCACAGCACTTCGCATAGTAGCTGTTGACGATGGCCACCTAACCTGCTACGCAGCGTGGGCGGCATCCGGTCGGGGCGAGCGCGGCGCGTGTCCACGGTGTCGCTGCCGGCGCACGCGCAGGGGCTGCGGCAGCTCGCCGTGCACGCCATGATCTTCCTGGAAACCCGTCCTCTTAGCATGAATGAGGGTAAGGACTTTGTATTGATGACGAAATTTCGAAATATTTAAGCTATGAGGCTTAATTGCAATCTAATTCATTGTAACTAACTATAAGCTAGCAGCTAAAATCCTAAAAACTATAAACTTTTCTTTTACTGTAGTCAGTATTTTCTACAATCGTTTCGTTACATTAATTTCAAGTTAGCAAAATCAGAAGGTATTTCAAACATTCATTCAAAAAAAGTAATAAAAAATAGTCAGCATATTTATATTTATTCCTTACAGCAGCATTGATGCTGTCCCTGGAGAACGGTCAGATCCAGTGCTGGTCGGATCACCCCGCGGGAGGGTACAAGGGCTCATTCCAGAGCATCCACATGGCTGGGGACTACGTGTCCGCTCTAGCTACTGACCTCAAGAACGACTATTTGTTCGCCGGGACAACCGTGGGCTATGTCAAAGTTTGGCTTATGACAAACTATCTCACGGAAAACAAGGTGAATGCTGGGATAAATAGTTATGTGTATTCTGGTAAGCTGAATGATAACAATTCAGATTGGCTGGGTGCTAACATTAACAATGCTGGGTAACATTGAAAATGCGATTACCTACAGTATATATATTTTTATTTTAGATACGTCATTTCTAATTGAGGTTTACTTTTTTGGCTTCCGCAACACCAGATGCGTTACAAGAGCTTTACTGGTGTTTCAGGTAAGAGTCACTGTTTTCTTGAAGATCCCTAGCTCGTATCGACCCGGAAATACCGCTGGCGACAATTCATTTCACAGGGAAGTCGTGTGTGGCCTAAATGATAACGAAATCACATGGTTGTGGACTACCAACCATCAAGGCGGTGTCGATTGTGTTGGATGGTTTGTCGCGTCGCACGATGAGCAAACTTAGCAGCAGGTATTAATCGGAATAATTCCTTGGAACACTTAACGTGGTAAATACGGTAGAGGGTGCAAAGAGACGCAATGTACCATCCCATAACCAGAGTGTCACGCCGACCGGAAAGAGCTTGGTCGTGAACAATTCGAGATAGAAAAAAAGAGAAATTGATGCGGATCATCTCTTTTTTGTGCTGTTATAGAGAAATAAACTTAAAAAAAAAGTTAACGAAATTAAAGTTTACACGCATGAATAATACAAGGTAAAATTCGTCATATAACCGTTTCGATTGGATTGCCCTTAAAATATTTTCTCGGACAATTCCACAAACCAAAGAAAATCAACCAGGAATCTAGAATCAGAGTGAGACAAAATTCAGACAAAAAGCTGTCTTAATGTGACCAGCCTACATGACGCTTAAACACTATAGAACCCTAGTATCGCTCCAGGTGCCCGTGAGCATGCCCCGTCTGCGCCTGGAGTTCCCGTTCCTGCTGCGCGACCGCGTGGAGGGGCGTGTCAAGCGCTGCATGCGCGATCAGCCGCTGCCACTGCTGCTCAACAGCTACCGCGCGCACCTCAGGTGCGTCACAGCGCTGGCCTACATCGATCAGCACAAGCTGCTGCTCACGTAAGTTCATTTTGACATCACGTTCAATACACACTTTTGTCTTTAATCGAGTTGATACGTTTTATGTTCGCTTATTTTTTATAGAGAAGAGTTGGCAAGTCGCAAACGATTTAACCAATGTTAAGGTAAAATTAAAATAGCCCAATGGTAAAGGACACGGATATCAGATCACATGATCAAGGGTTCGAATACCACCATTGGCTGTATTGTCCTGAATCATATTCTAGCATAAGCCTAGAGCTTAGTTCTTAACCATTAAGAAATATTAGTGAAATTAAACAAAAAAATCTATTTGAGAAAAAAAAGTGATCCCGTCATCCATGGACAAACATAACATACAACGAGTTTCGTTTGTGTTCTTCCATGGGCAAGGAAGATTTTTTTATAAAATCGAGAAAGTAGATTAGTAGAGAGCGGGAGTGGGAAACGGTTAGTTAGTCGGTTACCCTAGTAATAGTAGTACCTCTCGGGACGAGCAATGCCAAGCAAGAGGTGCAAGTAAGACGTCGCTTGTGGCAGTGGCAGCTCGGACTACAGCGTGCGCATGTGGCGGCTGACGGGCGAGTACCTGAATACGCTGGGCAGCTTCGTGCCCTGGTCGCTGGAGAACACACGCTTCCCCCCCGACGTGCAGAAGGTCGCCAGCTCCACCACTTTCAAGGTGAATGTATATCCGAGTCATTCAATTCAATATAACACATAAAGTATATTTGTAATTCTGTACCACGCATAATATATCATAGGATTTAATATTCAATTTTATTTATAAATGCCTGGTTTCTAATATATTGCGAACTATTATTAACTAAAAAGCTAGTAATTATTTGTAAAGTTCTATATTGAGCTCGGAAGCTTTTTATTTTTATTAAAATTAAAGGTTAAAAAATATTTTAGTCTAACTGCAACCTCGTATCGAAAGAAGACAAATACTATCGATCGATCGATTTCTCTGTACTATTATTTTCCGAGATAAAGGATATAGGCAATTTTTAATGATCGATAGGATTTGCTCGGGAGGCTACAGCTCCTACAGATTATTTTATGTTAAAACATTTTAATAGGTGTGGCGAGGCGGGTACGTGTCGCGCTACGTGCCGGGGCGCGTGACGCCCGACGTGTCTGACGTGACGGCGGACGAGCTGCTCTCGCGCACTTGGGGCGCCGCCCCCCAGCCGCCCGTCCTGGGCCACCACACGGCGCTGCCCCCGCGCCCAGACACGCAACGGCCAGTGAAGCTAGATGACTCTCTTCCAACCATTCCGTTGTATGCAAACCTAAGGCTGAGCGGTTTCACGCCCATACGCAGGCCTCCCACTCCTGAGCTGGTGAAGGCCACGCGCCTCCGCCGTGCAGCCCCGCGGCGCACCCGCTTCGACGCCCCGCCGTCGCCGCGCGACTCGCACCGACAGCCGCACTGACGTTTGCCATATGCTACTCTCATTGCACATCTATATACTGATATGCATATTGCTACAAGAGACGACGGAATAATTGTATTGATACATTTTTATGTAACGAAAGTACACAAGTCATTATAGTCAATTTTGATATTTTATTTATATATTGTATTTTACTTAGTTTAAATCTTTCTTACAATTATTATAGAAAAAAAGTATAAAAAAACAATCAAGTTTCTACTAACACTATAATCATAGGGGAACAGAAATTTAGAAAGCCGCGGAACTAAATACCTAATAAGTAACTGTAAACTATTGGTTAATTCGTAGTAATTAACGATCACTATCATTAGATATAAATCGAAACACATCAATAAAGAGCAGCTGACTGTATCTTTCTAGTTCGAATACACTCTGTGGTCTCGATCGAGCCTTTACCTCAGAGCGTGACGGCTCACCCTCACTGACAACCTACGGAAAAATGTGTGTGGTGCTTCTCGGTCGGGTACACTAGGTGGCCCCGAGTTCTCTGATCGAGCCTTTCACTTTAGAAAGTGACGGATCAGCCTCGCTTACAACCTACGGAAAATTATAAGCGTGGTGCTTCTCGATCGGCTACACTAGGTGGTCTCGAGTTCACCGATCGAACCTCAGAGCGTGACGGATCAGTCTCACAACCTACGGTAAATTGTATTTTTTGTTTCAATTGGATTTAAATGATAAGTATGAGTGTTACGTCAAAGCACCATAAAACTTGTTTATTGAGAGATCAGCTTTTAATGCTAAGAAAATAAAAATAAATTTAAAAAACAGGGGTGAAGTCGCTTTACTATTTACTTTGATTTTCTTTGTTAAGGAAACAACACCACAAGGGACACAGAGAAAGAGGACAATAACTAAATAGAGAAAAAGATCGGGAACATCGGTACTCACCCGTGATCGGCAAAAAGACTAATTTGGCAGCGCGACACCTCATGATATGAGAACGTTACTTTTTTTTTGCGTCGTACCTCCATTGAGTGCTCAGGCTCAAGGGCCGACTTGGACTGTTACTCATTCCGCGATTAACAATCTGAGAGGACCGTGCCTTGGCTCGATCGGTTGCTCTTATCTGCTTACGGGGAAGGTGAAGCTATCATGGCTACAGCTTCGGGATGCGTTGCGCTGGGAGAAGAAGCGGTGGCGGAAGCAACGCCTCTATCGAGGGCTAAACTCCTGAGTGGAGGTGTATTTAATTATAGCTGCACTGCACTCTCTAGCGATTTGCCATTATTTATATAACGCTAATTAATCTTAAAGCTACGGTATATATAGCGATAGGTAGAGCATAACATAACTCGCCCGGGGAAGTACCACCGTCCCTTATAAAGTCGGCATAAAATAAAATTTTCTTTTTCTATCCGTTTGCCCTCAAAATCCTTAATCCCAACCCCATCCTATCGAATAAACTTATTATATCCAATTTTCCAGGTTGACAACGCACTCGCGACTCTCAGGATGTTGCGTGTGCTTATGAGGGCAGGATCTTGGGGGCGATTTGAGGCTCGAAACGCCAGAAGCCTGGAGGAAAGGGTGTTTTAGGTCTCTCTTCAGGTTTAGTGGCCTGGGAACCTTCCTGTTCGCGTAGGTCGCAGGTGGGAGACCGAACTCTGCAAGTTCATTTTTGTCCTTTGGTCTAGAATAATCTGGAGTGCCGTAATCACCAAGACATTTCACACAACGTGTTTTCACGAATCAATTGCGGGCGAAACATACAAACAACTGTGAGGCGGAGGGAGCATCCGATGAGGTCAGAGATAACACTTTACGTTTTTCACGTGACTTTACGACGCTGAAGTCGTCAGGACTAAAGGGTACTCGACATCCAGGGGGAATTCGAGGGACTCGACTTCCATACCGGTGGATTGTCGGGACGAATTAGAGCGGAAAGTTTCTCTCGATGAGGGTCTGGAATTTTGTTAAAATTGAGATTTGTGCCGTGCATTCGGGTTGCTCGAATCGAGTAGAACCTGATGACGTCATTCCGAACGCAGGGCACATCGTCATACATTTAGATTGTCCGCCGCACACGGACGGAACGGAACGTGAGATTTGCGTTCAGAAATAAAACGACCATCAATCCTTTGAAATCTTAACTACTATATTGTTATATTTTAGACTGTAATATTATTATATTATTTATTGTTATAGTCCGCTGCACACGCAATAACCAAACAGAGATCATAAAACTATATTTTTAACGTGTAAGAAAAAGTCCATTAAGTTTTTTTGTTAAAAGACAAAGTCCATAAGTGAATTATAAATAGCAACATATCAGATATTCGGAGCTCAGAACTAAAACAAAAGTTAAACAGTATGCTTTATTTTTAAACTCGTATCCAAACATGAGCTCTTGTATTATAAGTACTTTTTTATTTTATCTTGTATACCATATGTAAAAAAAATCTCTCTTGATTCTTTTAAGATATAATTACCTCTCAATTAATTGTAAAGCATTAAGCGTGTGTGTTTATTAACAACGATTCCTCCTTTTCGAAAAAAATGCAATAATGAATAATTCGTCGTCCTCCGTGCTAACGTCGTTTCACAAAAACGTCTCAGATAGTGCTGATTATATAAATTCCGTATACAAAAAATCGTGCGTGTGCGTTAGTGTCACGGAATTTATAATCTAAATTCCTGATACGGCAAAACGACGCAGATTCCGTTCGTGTGCGGCCGGACTAATCTGAATTTCTGATACAGCAAATCTGGGTGAGTGGTGGAGCACTGCATCGGATCCGCCGCGGGGGCCGGAAGGCTTTTTGCTCATTGGCACTTGCTCTCTTGGCTCCCAAGGCGTCGGGCGCTTACTCGGGGGAATTTGTCGCCCATAACAGCGAGACCAAGAAGGAAGGCGCACTCGTTATTCCGGCCACCGCTACTGGGGTCGCGGAAGTATGCGAAAGCGTTCCCGTGGTCCTGTCTTTATGCACCGAGGTGGAACAACGTCGAGGTTTTAGTCGGTGAAAGTTCTACATAACTCGTCTTGCCCCTGCGAGGCGAGTATGCGTTTTCTGTATTTCTTCCACGTAAAAAAAAACCGGACAAATAGTAGTATAAGTTATAAAATTACATTTTTATAAAAAAAGAAAGGTTATAACTAACAAATAGAAAGTAATATATTACTCATAATTATTTCTAGGATAACGGCTAGATTAATTGTTTAATTTTTTACTTAATAACTTTTGCAATATATTGACTATCAGTGCGTTCTTTAACGTAGACATAAAATACAGCTTGTAATCACTTGCAAGCGAAGGGTCCTTCTATTACTTTACGTTATTGCTATTGACAAGCACACTAATGAAAAAAACATTCAATACAATTTGTAACTTTCACGAACAAGAAATGTAAATAAAAATGAAAGTATCATTTTTACTCTGCATCTATAAATCTTAACCAAAAATAATAATGCACAATGTAAATCGGCTCAATCGACGCGAGAACGGACTCCCATGAACTAGATCACATGAGGAGTAAACTGGAGGAGGTGATTCTGGAAACACGCCAGATGCATCTCAACGACCGCTCACGTCTTCCCCCGCATACCCCTAAGCATGCGAAGTTTCACTGTCGTTGGAGCCCTTAATCCAATGCTGGCAACCTATCTGAAAACCAGCACGGATCTTTGCGATACGAACCTCATTCTCTTTGGCCGCACTGGCTGTTAGTCGCATAGTGGGCGCTAAATTCCTTACTACTGGATGGGCCATTAGGTCATATAATGCTACACCAGATTAGAGGAAAAGGATTGAGGATCTTATTGCAAAGGATTAGCTTGAAGTCTGGTAACAGAAGATCGAGAATCAAGCGCACCGTCATCGTGGCATTTACAGGGACCAATATTAGTTTGTTTCTGAGACTAATGGAGTGCATCGATGACCTAAAACAAAGGATCGCAGCTTGGAGAAAGTAGTACCGGCGAATACCGAGAGGACAAAGTGGTTCAACCAGAATTGTCTCTTTCAGAGTGACCAGAAGAGGCCCTATATAACCCTGAAGAGGACAGAACATACAACGGGCCAAGGTTCGAACCAGGCAGACACCGTCGCCTTTTGGCGCGGCCTGAGGTCGGAGCCCGTTTTCCATGACGAGGGTGCTTAGACAGGGATCGTAGCGAGTATATGTGTAGCCATCGCACCCATGGACCCTGTCGTTATTACATAAGATGATGTAGCTGATGCGGTCTGTAAGGACTTTCATGAACTGGAAAAGTCCAGGGCTAGATGGGCTGCATCACTACTGGCTTAAGCGGTTCATGGGATGCCATACCATACTTGCCCGACAGTTCCAGGAAGGCCTCGATCAAATGTCCCTCCCGAGGCTCTGTCACCAGTATTTTTTATATTTAAACTTTTAAATACTTTCCTAACCTTATTTGCAGTTACATAATGAAACTTAAATTGGTGATCACATTAGCTTGTTTTATTGGTTAATATGTTAAAGGCATCTATCGAAGATGATTTTAATGTGGCTGTAACCTTTATTGGAATATCTGAAAAGTAATGTTCCAAGCTATTAGCAACATCTCTACTTGATGTTAATTGAATTTTATCTACCAGCAGTTTAATCGGTTCTCTAGATCCCTTACACTTTCCAGATATACGAGTAATGACATCCCACGTAGTTTTTATTTTGTTATTTGAATTCTGAATCTTATTTCTAATATTAATTGCCTTAGTTTATATACAGACCTTTTTAAATTGTCGTTTTAAACAGATGCTTTATTTTTAGTGACGTAATCAATATTACCTTATTCAATTATTCCAATACTTTTATCTTATCGTGTATATAAAATTAAAGCCACAAAATAACACTACAGTGATTTCGATATATACCTAACTTCTAACACAATTGGAAGTCAAACTTTATTAAGTCTAAAGTTTGAAGACATAGGAGCATAAAAAAAACTTTACTAGCTAAGACCGTCATGCCCATTTGCAGGAAGATCACGCAACTCCTAGTGAACTGCTTATAACTAATATACATACTTTATATCGATTTATAGCTATAAATCGAAATAAAGTTTTTATATTAGTTAAGCTATTAAGATTAGTAAAGCTTTACTATCTCAAATTAAATTAGTCATATAATAACAATTTTCTTTTTAATACTTAAATTACTTAACTGTTTAACACTATTCGTACGGTTATCGGGTATAAAAAATTTAAATCACTTTGTGTATTACGGTCAGGGTTCACAAAAAGGTGAACCCGAAATAACATCAGTAATCCCTTCATCCAATAAGTCTAAAGGCCAATTTCGATTAAAGAGTGAGCAGTTAAAACCAAAGGTAGGACTACGCTGAGATTACATCGCTAATCCTGGTATTTTTTGTCTTAATTTTAAGCTTTCAGTTTTTCTGAATAACGAATTTTACAAAATTCAAATTAAGTACTTTGCTTCAAAAAAACTTACTTCCTAAGAGTTTTTCTATTTCTTAGTGGCGGAAATTATGGATATAATCTCATCTGAATTACATCCCAGATATTCAGATTTTACGATTACGTGTACATAACCTTGTTTTTTGCCATGTATTATCCATGTACTTTAAATCAATTATTATATATTTACTTATACTTTTTTATCTCAATATTTTTTACTGTTGATAGTATGAATGAATAAAATAATTGTCGTTACTTCCAATCAATTCAAATAAAGTTAACATTCCAATGTGTTTACACAAATCCATTTTTAAACGTGTTCCGTAGAGTTTATACACACAAAGCATTTCTTTATTTTTAAATACTACCTAGTCCAGTTCCATTAGTTCTGTTACTAACAAAAAAAAATATTTTTATTATGAATTAATACAATATTACTTAAATGTATACCTACATATTTATTAAAGTCTCAGAAAAACATAAAAAATAATATTCTTTTCAAAATGGCTACCTTTAGCTTTTATACAGGCCTTAAATCTGTCTAGTTACAAATCTAAGGATTAATGCACTGTTATCAGAGGAAATTTGGCCACTGCTCGCTCGAAAGACTTTTTAAGAGACTCAATGTTACCGTGTTCTTTAGAGCAGGCCATATCGTCTAAAACTGACCATAATTTGAAGCCTAAAAGTTGAGGTCTGGGATAGATGGTTGCCAGTCTTCAGCTCTTATAAAGTACAGGACGATTACTTTAAGCCAGACACGGGTAGTTCGTGCTTTGTGATCAGTTTCTAGCAGTGTCCTGCTAGAAAGTCCACGGTCTATTTTTAAAATGTCCATTGCTGACAAGTTTAATAATACGATTTAAGACTACATTTTGATACACATTGGCGGAAGTTTTCACTCCTTTTTCACAAAAATATATTTTTGTCACTTCTTGATAAGACACGCCACATCAAACCATCACTGATGCAGGATGATGACCAAATTGTATTTCTGAACACTTGAGCAGCTTCTTTGAAAGTATGAGTGTACAATTTATCATTTTGCGTATTGTAGTGTTCTTCAATCGTGATTTTTTTTTTCGTGGGGTAAATAGGATATTTCTGTGCCTTTCATTTGAGTAGCACGAAAAAGGGCGCTTTGATTGAACAACTCTCTTTAGACTTGTAAAGACCGATTTAGGACATATCCTGTATATCGACTATTAGCACCGAAACTTCAGGCCTTATTTTATAATACGCGATAGACCCCTAGCGGGAATCTTCATTTCTCGTGATAAGATTTTTGCTTCCTTATGACGTTTCGACGAATTCCGGCTTTAACAGCCTTTGTAGTTCTAACAGCATGCGACCGTCCTGATCTTTTCTGGTCTTCGAAAATGTTGGTGAATCTGTTGATTGTACGAATATACGGCTGAAAACAAGCTTTTGAATTATCTGGCACATGACCGACGGCTCTATAACCAGTATGTGCAAAGCGATCACGGTAGTGAATTCCTATTTTTAGTTTAACACCCCATACCATTTTGTAATTTGATTATAAAATGACGCGAATTATATAAACGTGTTCCAAATTCAAAATAATTACGAAACTTTTAATGTC